>JAKMWT010000245.1:0-88811 GCA_025327155.1 Colletotrichum sp. SAR 10_75 | reverse complement strand
GTCTTTGTTGGGCTCCGGTCCCCGCCGCGGGCGGGCGCGCCGCCCCCCCCCCCCCCCCCCCCCGGGGGCGGGGGTACCTGGCACTAGGCCCAAGTGGGGACGTTGGCTCGTAAGTACCGTTCTGCGCTGCTCTCCCGCCGCAAGGTACCGGTCCTCGTGGGGTTGCAGCGATCTTGACTCTTGGGTAGCCGCCACGCTTGCCTTGGAAACCAGGGGTCACCAGCGAACGCCGAAACATGTAGCCTCCCCGCACAAATTGTATGGCTGCGGTACCTCGGTCGCGATGCTTCACAGCAAAATCTGGAACAAGGGGCTCGCGCTGCTCTGAGGATCGATGCACCTCATCCAGTCAACCAGGTCCATGCGGCCCCTGCCCGAATTAAGCGAGCTCCAGACGCAAGGGTCCGCTACCACCTCGACTGGCAGGCGCTGCCTGCACCTTGCGGCGCCTGCCAAAATTGGCATCCCAAGAAATGAAAGTCTGGACTCCTCAGTCAGTCACTCACTCAAGCAGTCGGGTTGAGATGCATCGCTGCAGGCCGCTCTTTCCCTGGGCAGCCACTCGACGCCATTCCCGCCCGCTTCTTCACCATTTTTCTTCTTCCCCTCGCTACCTGTTCCCAGTAACGTACCTTAAGGTACCGTAATGGGTCCCCGAGCTCTTGACTCAGCCACCGCTTCTTTCCATCTTTACCGCGTAGCCAGAGATCATGGGTCTGCCCGTGTGCTCGATTGGCTGCCGTTGGCGCACACTGCCGCCGGAAGTGACGGCGAGGTCTAAAACGGAATTTGAAAAAGAAAGGACCGAAATCTCTCTGCCAAGACCCGAACCCACAGGCTGTTTTCTCGTCGTCTCTTGTCCGGGCGACTAGAGTACAGCGTCTCGTGCCGGCACTCCCAATGGCAATTGCCAAATGCCTTGTTTGAAGCCAAGAATCCCAGTCTCTCTTGCCGCGGATGGAGTCGCGGATATACAAGAATTCAACCCACCTCGGAGCTTCGACCAACTCCAAATTCCCACCCATCATCCGTCACCATCCATGACCCGACCAACTCGACGAACGCTAGCGTCGCCGCATCCCAGCAACATCATCCCAGCAACATCTTGCTCACTCAATAACCTTACGTCTCCTATCTTGCGCGATTCTTCGCACCTTGGTCGTGTCAGATGGACCGAGTACGGCCACCACCGATATCTGCTGTCAGTCGACTTCACATACTCTCTTGGTACATGCTGCAGAAAGCTTGGGCCTGGATCTGTACGCTAACGTCAGACGGCGTCTAGAAGCAGAACACAAAGACGAGAAGAAGGAGGGAAAAAAGACTTCAAGTCGACGCGAAACACGGGCCCACGACCCCTACCTTAGCACCCAAACACCAAGCCAACGATACCCAGTCTTGTCTTGTCTGGAGATTGTCACCTTCGCCTCCGTGCTCAATGCTCTAGAACCCAAATCTTTCGCCCGCCCATTCTCAAACCCCCCAGTCTGCGATCCCTGACGAGCGTCCATGATCTTCCTCCCCAACCCTCGAGGGCAGGAAAGTGCTCGTCTATCCTCGCTCTCGTGGGCCCCCGGCGGTGGTGGGAATTTTGCAAATCCTCCCACACGTCTCATCGTCTGTGCGCATCCCCCGTCCACTGCAACTACTTGGACGTTGGGACTATTCTTCGCCGGCTCCACAGCCACTAAAGCCCGCCCGCCGCCCGCTCCCCGGCGCGCCATCTCCGGATCACGGCTCCTTTCAAAATCGTGGCTGTGAGGCCTAGTCTTGACAGCGCTTGTCGTTGCCGCCGCAATCTCACCTCATGCCATCCATTGGACATCACAATCTCTTGGGAAAAGAAACATCGTCAACGGACCGTTGCGCGATATCTCTGGAGACATACCGAAAGACTCACCGGCCAATATGGCCCCTATTTTGCCACCACCGTTCTCGCGATATCACACACCTCGGTCGCCAGTGTTCAGACATGCAGCGTTTCATCTCGCCTGCCGTCCATGTTGTTCAGACCACACACTCAACACACTGCACACGCACTCGCACTCCAGTCCAATGCCCCCTGTGTGTCCGTCCCAACCCCCAAGTCGAAAAGAAAAACCCTGCGAACATCTTTTCTGGTTCCCACTGATCATCTTTTCGCTTCCAAAGCACCTCGACTCCTCCACCCCGCCCCGCCCACTTCTCGAGATGGTCCTTTCGCCTGCTGCTGCAGTATCCACGCGTGCACACTCCGCATATTTCGTGCTTCGAGTGAAACATTTCCAACTCCACGAATCTCCGTCCCACCGTCCAACCGTCAGAGCGATTGATCCTCCCAGGAGATCATTATCCACCGTCCCGCGACTAAACGCCCCGGCGGCCCCCGGGCGGCAGCGCGTGAGTATTACGACTGTGGTCTCCAATTAGCGACAGCAAAGTAACGTGAGCGAAACGGAGGAACCACAGCTACGCAAAACGCAAAACATCAGGTCTTGGCAGCCCATCGAGGATCGTCTGATCTTTAAGCTTCCATCACCTCAAACGCTGATGAGGACAAGAAAAGAGACAGACAGAGAGAGA
Organism: Colletotrichum sp. SAR 10_75; assembly: GCA_025327155.1. Classification (NCBI taxonomy): domain Eukaryota; kingdom Fungi; phylum Ascomycota; class Sordariomycetes; order Glomerellales; family Glomerellaceae; genus Colletotrichum; species Colletotrichum sp. SAR 10_75. The sequence goes on along the minus strand of JAKMWT010000245.1, from coordinate 86,249 downwards.
GAGAGAGATGACCCCACAGAGACTGTAATCCAATCCCCCTACCCCGACTGACGACGACGACGGACCAGGGAACGTCCCTTTGGCTGAACCACGTTCTCTGCGTTTCATCTCATCACCTGCAGAAGCTCTCTGAACCACTCGCTCATCCGGACAATAGGCATGACAGGAGAAACAAGACATTTGTCGGGCCAATGCAACTGCGAGGTAGAAACCGAGTCAATTCTTTTTTTGTTACCCGCTTGTTTTTGCGTGGTGGTGGTGTGTGTGTGTGGTGCGCAGCAAACACATGCCATAACTCTCTCTCTCTCTGTCTGCTTCTCTCCCACCTGCATTATGGTATCAAAGGGTTCTTCTTTTCTATACGTCAAAACACATTTCCGTCCCTTCCCAAGATACCTTTCTTGAGCGTTTCACACATGAGTCGGCCGTCAATCATCCCACCCCCATCAACCTTCCCAACCCCCTTTTCTTTTCTCTCATCCTTCGCGCCTCAGATATCCCACCGCGCAGTCCACACGTGCATGTTTCCCGAGGTGATGTTACATTCTTCGTCTGCCGCAGTCGGCCGACCATGAGATGTTTCAGTCCCAACTCCGATGTCCGTGACTACCCTCGTCCATGACGGCTGCCGGCGCTCGGTGATGCACCAGCTTCTGAATGGCGGTCGCGGGGAAGTTCTCCCGGCTCTCCATGTCCAGGCTGTTGGAGCGTGCCCTCTTCCTACTGCCGGTGAGGGACTTGAGCGGGCTGATCGAGTCCAGGGAGGGCAGCCCATCCGCAGGTGACCATCCGGACCTGCCGTCCGTGCCGGCCACGGCAGCGACTGCCGAGACGGCCTGGGCCCACGGCTGCTGGTTCCAAGCCTGGTGTTGGTGGTGGTGGTGGTGGTCTTTGCTGCTATCTCCTGCCCACAGGTTGGAGTTGGCCGCCGTGGCGCGTTGGTTCTCGTTCTGCCACTGCTGCGTCTTTGCGTCCGATGCTGCCTCGCTCCATCCGTTCCACTGGGGCAGGCTGTGGAAGGAGGGTGCGGTGTCCCACTCGGAGATCCCCTCGCAGTCCGCATCGTCGTACACGCCGACACCCACGCCATTTGAAACCTGGATGCCCGCCGTCGCTGACAGGAACGGGTCGGCCGGGGTCGGTGCCATGTCGGTGACCAAGGTGCTCTGGCTATCCATGGACGTCGTGCAAGTCCCGGCCAGGAAGTCGAGTTGATGGTGCGACCCGCCAGCCAGCTCATGGCTACCGTCGTAGCTGCTTGCGTAAGACGAGTGGATGGATGCCGTCGGGGGAGGCGTGGCCAGTCCGTGTGAGAAGCTGTCCATGAGGCCGAGGGTGCCGGTTGATGCGAGGCTCGGCAGCTGGCCAGGCATGGTGACGGACTCCCAGGCAGAGCTCATGTTGTCGTTCATGACGGCGGCAAGGTGGTGAGAGTAAGGGGGTGTGGGGGCCATGAGCATGTCGCGGCTCGGAGCGGCGGCGGGGTTGACGCAGACGTTCTGTTGATGGGCTTGCGAGACTGGGTCGAGCGCCGTCAGGAAGCGCCAGGTCGTGCCGGGGGGGTTGAAGACCCGCTTGGGTCGGCCTCCTCCTCCGCGTCGAGAGGAGCCAGTGTGCTCGTCGCCTTCCTCGTCCGCCGGGCGCTTACCCTTCTGCGCCGCCGGCTTCTCGAAGATGGGGTTCCACTTGTCGTCGAAGGCGTGGATGGTGCGGAACTTCCAGAGGATGATGCCGCGACGAGTCCAGACACGACGGTCAGCGTTGTTGTCCGGTGGAGCAGACCAGAGCTCTTGGAACATGCCGACCTGCTGGATCAGCTCTGCCGTGGTGCGCTCTGCCTCGAGGGCGGCCTCTTCGGCGGCCTTGACCCTCTCGTCGTCATCCTCAATCTTGGTCTTGTTCTCGACCGGCTCGAGGTATCCGGCGCAGGTGCTGAGGATACTCGCCCACTCGGCTGCGGGGAACGGGACTCGCACGTCTTGTCTGGGGCGGGAGCGGCAGTCGCAGTCGAACTTGTTGTCTTGGCATCCGGGCCTGTGTGTGTACTGCACACCGACCTCGCTCGTCTGCTCGACTACGCAAGGCTCGTTCTCGCCACGGCGGAGTTCCTCCGGTCGCGCGAGCTTGGTGACGCACTTCCACCTGTGGTTTTGGAGCGCAGGCTGAGAGATGCTAAGCTCAACGAAGCCGTTGAGCTCGGAGCCAGCGGGAAAATTGCTGCGGGGATGGATCTCGAGAGTCACAGTCATCTCCAGGATGTCAAGCCATTTGTTGTCGGCGATGGCGTACTCGAGCGACTTGTGCAGAGGGGTGAACTTGGCTTCCCATTCCTGAGACAGCTCTGTCACCGCCGCAGATTCCTTTTGCGCAAGCTCGCGGTTGTACTCGTGCAGAAGAACGCTGCCGTTGAGGCCGCGAGACAGGCCGTCTTCCTTGTGCAGGTTCTTCTCCAAGTGGGGGTAGTACTCGTGGTCGAGGAGTTTGCCGTTCTGGTCGTAGGCGTCGCCGTTTTCCTCGATCCTCACGCCGGACGAGGCAACGAAGATCCAGGCCGTCTTGGGACGCATGACAACAAGAGAGTCCATGGCCAGAATCTGGGCAAAGTACTCGTAGTTGGGTCGGACGTCCGGGAGACGGCTCTCGGAAAGGGCAATCAGGACTGGGTTGTCTTTGAAGGAGGCCATTTCCAGGTTGTCCTTAAGACGGGCCTCGCTCTTGTCGGGATCCTTGACGAAGAAAAAGTGATCTACATGATGTGAGTTCGTGGTCGAGTTGGCCCAGTAAAATTGACTTACAGCATCTGTGCTTCTCAAACATTTTCTTTACAACTTGAATGTGGCTGGATACTTGCTTTCGTTTTCTCTCCTCAGCCTTCTGCCCGGGCTGCAAGCTGCAGCAGTAGGCAATCCAGAGGTACTCGCTGATGAGCATGTTGCGCCCAAATTGCTTTCCTTGCATGCTGTACTTCTTCCTTCCCATGTGGGGAATGATAAGCAGTGCTGGAAGCCTAAGTTAGAGATACGTTGAGTTCTCCAGTGGAAGGAGACTTACAGTCAAGGAACGCATCCTCCAGTACACGAGGCCAAATTTGCTTTTCATTGGGGTCTTTCTGGTCCTGCTTGTCCCGGTAAGGGCGAAATTCGGGAGCATAATAGATGGGGTTGATGTCATGTCGTCCTCGTCTCGCAGCTAGGTGCAGAGCATCTGGCCTCCGAAGGCTACCACTGCTCCGGTAGCTTGCGCCAGCCTGCGAAGGCACAACAGGAGGAGTAGGGATGTTGGTAAGCCCCGGAGAGAAGAGGCCCAAAGGGCTGTTGCGGCACGATGAGGCCAGACTCCCCAAGTGGGATCCAGTCTGGGCGTTGCCCGTCGACTCCCTCAGTGGCTGCCTGCCGGTTGGTGTGCATCGTCTACTATCGTAGCTGTAGACAGGCGAAGGGGAGTAACGCTGAGATGGGAGAACGGGGCGCGGGTGCTCCATATTGAATCTCGTTACGCTTCTTCTTGCAGCGTAACGTTCGTTACTGGGTATGTCGATGACGGATTCCGGCGATGTGGTAAGGTTCGTTTCCGTTCTTTCTCAGTATCGTCCCCCACTGGAGTCTGGGGAACGGTATGCGTTGGCGAGGTCGACTGAAATGTAAACGGATTCCTTGAGAAGAACGGAACCCCTGAGAGAAAGAATGGAGGATGGGAGGCAAGAAAGAAAAGGAATGACTCTTCAGGAATTTCGCGGGGCTGGACAGGGTTTTGTTTGTGTTAAGAGAAGGGCAGGGACATGTGCAAGCTCGTTTTTTTGTGTCTTCGTCCAATTTCGCCCCGGGGCAAGATTCCTCGGGAAGCTATACAAAATACGGAAAAGAGTGGAATGAAGCGGAATGATGGGAAAGTGAGAGTGAGTATGGTGTTTTGCCGATAGGCGAAACGAAAGGAGTGTGAGGGTTTGAACTCCGCAGCTCCCAGCTGGTTGTTGTGATGGTTCCCGTGCTCTTGCTTTGTATGACCAGAGCCAAGGGTGATCAGGCGTGGAAGAACGCTGGTCGACAGAAGAGACAGATTGGTGGTGCTTGAAAGGAATGGCACTGGCATGGGATGTACGTCAATATAAGTTCCTGAAGTCAGGTACACCCGCTCGAGGTCTGACAGAGGGGAGGCGAGGGAAAGGGTGAGATCGTTGAAGGCCAGTACCAAAACACACCCGCAGCTTGCCGAAAGAGCAGAAGGTCTAAGAGAGATTGTCACCGTTTGGTCGAACACGCCGGGGTCCAGATCGATGTCAACACACCCCTCATCTTAGCCCTCTGCTTCATCGTCCTCCTCTTCCATTCCCCAAGCATGCCACGTCTGGGGCCTTGGGCCCAGCCCTGTTCCCTTCAGGGCAGAAAATAGAGCTTGTGGTCCACGGTCTCCCCACATGAACTGCCAGTGCTCGGAGGAGGGGGAGAGGGGATCCCACTTTTCCCGTACTTGAGAGGCCTGGATCAGCTGATAAAAGGGAGGTACCTGGTGGGGGAAACAGAGAGAAGTATGCACAGAACGACAGCGGACAGGTGAGGCGTTGGGGCGCAGAGGGTAAGCTATCCGCCAGCATGGTCGGAACGAGGCTCCGGAGGGGAGCTGGACAGGATGCGAGGGGAAGGATAGAGGGCGGGGCTCATTTTGGTAAGAGGATGGAGCACAGGCAGGGCTGGAGACATGCCTGGTCGAGGAGAGAGAGAGCGAGGAGAGAAAGAATTCAATCGGGCAAGTTAGGGAGAAGGGTGCGAATAGCGTGGTGGTAGACTCGATTCAACACCGTCAGAACCTGACTGACATGGCTTGACAGCTTCATCGAGGTCGATGGGAAAAGGCCGTTGGTTCCCTTCGCCCTGGGACGGACCCAAAAGTGTGTGTGCATGTACGTACGTCGACTTCGACAAGGGTAACCCCACATGGAAAATCGTGAAGCTAGTTGAGCTGGAGGGGTGGCCGAATCGAGGCAATGGCATGCAAGGGGGTTGGTCGAGGAACGTTTGCTCATGGGGACAGATCAACTTGGGTCTTGAAGTGCGATTTGGTAGATCTGCACGTACCACCCACCCACCACCACCTGCACCGGTACGACTTGCCGGCCACATCTGTCTATCAGCCGTTGCCATTTTGGCTTAGAGAGAAGGTCATCCATAGAGGAAAGGCAAGACCACACGCATGGCTGGAGAGAGCGTGTGGCTGTTTCGTGGTGACCACCCAGAACTCCCCGGAGCCTTGCGCGGGATCAGAGAGCAACGGAGAGAGGGCTGGAAAATCAGCACGTGGAGGTAAAAACAGACAGAGATAAAGGGCATAGCGCACCGGGCTCTGGCATGCTGCCATGATTGGAAAGAGACAAAGCTCAAGAAAGGGGAGAGACGCATTCCTGCCAGCGGGGCAAAGGAGGCGAGGGTGGCCAGAGGTCGATGATGAGGAACCTAAAGTTTTGGATAGCGTTTTGTTTTGTTTTGCCCCTTCATCATACTCGCCAGTGTTGATGATCTTGATCATGACGGTGATGGGGGATGGCAATGAACCTCGCACTTGAAGCTATTGCCATTGCTGTTTGGGTGCACGGAGGCAGCTAGAAGCATATTGAACAGTAAGCCGCCCTCTGCAACCCCACCGTTGACCGCCTCCTTGGTTCCCGTCTCTGCATGATATGGGGAAAGCCAATAGCGGGACGGATTATTTCTTGCAGGAGGGAGGTAAAATTGGTCGGAAGGGAACAAGGGCGAAAAGGACAGGGCGGGGTGCGATCGGGCAGATCAAGTCTCGGAGCTAGGGATGACCAAGACAGACGTGCGTACAGAATCACAAATCTGGGTAGACACTGGACTTAAAGAAAATGTATGACCTTCCCAGGGGCAAAAGCAAAACCTACGAATTTGAGTACAACGTTACTCGGGTCCACTGCGTGGGAAAACTTGGAACAACACAACACATAATACCATCGATGAGGAGCAGACTGGCGCGAGGCGTTGGGTGCCGTAACAGAGGCACAGATGGGCTCTCTTTTGGATTTATTTAGTTCTCGAATCATTTCCCTTTTCACATATCCATCTCGTCGGCATTTTCGCCGATGTTGACCTTCTTCCTGCCCTGGCCCATGAGCTGCGAAAGGGCGACCTTGCTGACCTTGCCACCGATCTTGCGCTGCATCTTGGCAATCTCCTCCTCGGCATCGATTGCCTCCGCCTCGGCGTAGTCGAGAACAAGCTTGCGGCCCAGCAAATGGGTGTCTCGCAAAGCGTTGAGCGCGTTTTCCGCCTCCCGAGGGGTAACAAACTCCGCAAAAGCAAAACCTCTGGTCGAGTTGCCGAACTTCTTGGGCAGGCGTACGGCTCTGAGCTGGCCGTAAGTGCTGAACAGCGTGCGAATGTCCTTTTTGGTTGCCTCGAAGGGCAAGTTTTTGATGACGATCTTGGTACGCTGGCCCGCCGCCTTGCGAGCCTTGTCTTCCTGGCGGCGCTCTTCCGCCGCATCCTGGCCCTTGTGGGAGGCCTTGACGGCGAGGGTGTGACCGTCGAGGACAAACCCATCCATTGACTTGAGGGCCGTTGAAGCCTGTTCCTTTGTCTTGAAGACAACAAAGCCGAACCCCATGCTGAGCACCTGTTCTGGCTTCTTGGGGTCCATCTTTGTCTTCACCCTAGCGGACACAAAACCGTCCAACGGTTTAAACGTCTCGGCCAGCTTCTCCGTCGTGGTGGAAAAGTTCAGGTTTCTGACAAACAGCGACGTTGTCTGAATGTCTGCCTCGCCCTGCTCACCACGCTCCAGAAGCTCAGTAACGCTGAGCTTCTGCACGCCTACGGGCCGATCTTCCTTGCCCTGCATAATGTTTACTGAGGCATCATTCTTGAAAAGGTCCTTAGGCCCCTTCTCCAAGAACAGGACGGTGTCCTTGATCCGCCTGTAAGCGAGCTTGGCAAACGCTGCTTTAGCATGTGCGGCCTGGGCGAACTCGACGATGGCAATGGTACCACTGGGTGGCATCAGCACTCTCAGGACAGTGCCGTGCTCCTCAAACATGGTCCTCAGCTCCTCCATCGTCGTCCCAAAGGGGAAATTCTTGACCAGAATGGTCGTGTCGCCCCGCTTTTGTGACTTGAAGGCATCGAGATCTACGCCATTCGATGCAAAGTATGCCTTAGTTTCCTGGATGATCGACGTCTCGGCGATGGCCTGCTTGACACCGGCGTCCGCCGACGTGGGATCCAGCAGTTCTGATTTAGACACACCCAGGCGGCTGGCGACCGAGGCGTTGACAGCGTCCTGGTTCATGTACAATGAATTCCAGTTGAAGGAGCTAGACGCAGCCTCCGCCTTCTTTCGGATCAGGTTTTGCTGTTTCAGGGGCAGCTTGGAGATTGCAAACTCGTCCAGCCCTGTGTTGCGCTTTTCCGCAGCGGGCAAGATGTGTAGAAGTCGCCCTTGAAAAGTCTGACCATCCGAGGACTGGAATGCGGTGACAGCAGAGTCGGCATTCGTGAACTGGACCATGGCATAGCCCTTGCTTGCGCCAGTAGCAGTCACCGGCAGATGTACCTGTCCAGGAGATTAGCAATCGAGTCTTGTCATGAAATGTCCATGAAAGGCCGAGAAAGTAAATCATTTTTCAGAAAGTCAATGCATCTACTAAAATACTGATCCAAGGTTCGCATCAAACATCATTCGATGTCAGCTGTCCCTATCTGGATTCATCACATGATTGTTGGGCACAGTGGCGGTTCCAAATGTAAAAAAGTATTGCTGCTTACCTCTTGAAGCTCTCCGAATTGCTCGAAGTGCGCCCGCAGGTCCTCTTCGTTGACACTGTAGGCTAGGTTACGCGCAAAAAGTCTGGAGGTTCGCTTCATGGTGGCAAGGGTGTCGTCCTCGTCTTCCGCAGCCTTCTTCTCAGAGGGGGCCGGGGCGTCGCCGGCTCCAGCTGGACTTTCTGTCTCGGCTTTCTCGGAGGGCTCCACGGGTTCCTCGTGGTTGACCGCGGATGCGCTTCCGACTGTCTCTTGATTGTCTCGTTGAGCTGAGGGCTGGGGTACCGGCTGGGGTACCTCGTCGTCATCCACGAGGTCCAATAGACGGTTCGTCCTCGAACGGAGCCAATCATCGTCTGTAGTTGCCGCGTTGTTATTGACACCAGCAGCGGGGACAGCACCCTCCTCCTGAGTCGCGTCTGGCTCAGGGTCGGCGACAGAGGCAGCGTCCGGCATGGGCTCGTCCTTTTCAGGCAAAGGCTCCGCGGGGCGTTGGTCTCCCTTCTGTGCCTCCCTCATCTGCCGTTTCTCAGGCCGAGCCGGGATGGCCTCATATTCATCGTCACTCTCGCCATCTTCAAGCAACTTCTTCTGCTCTCTAACAGCAGCAGGGGCCATCATATCCGCCATCTCATCGGCAGCAGACTTCTTCCCAGGCTGAAAGACTGACAAGTACTCGCGCAGCTTGGGATTGGATTCATCAACCTCCTCGCGCTTGCGCTTCTTCTTCGAGCCATCATCCTGCTCGGCGCTAGGTGGTAGAGGGGCTGCTGAATCTGACATCTTCGCCACAAATGACGGCCCGCTCACACCCCTCGTCTTCTGAAGGGCGGGATCTGCAATCTGAAATGGCAGAGACGTAAGCATATAGGGGTCATAGTGTGTTTACCTGGAGGTTTCTCCAACGTACCGGCCTTGCAAGTTCAACATTGATTCTCGACATGCGGACGTAAGACTTGTTGAAGTACTTGACCGCCTTGGCAGCAACGTCCGGAGTCTTGTATCCAACATAGCCGATCCTCCTCTGTGGGATGACTTTGACGTCGGTCACTTCGCGACCACCAGCCGAGAAGTGCTTTCGAAACTCGGCATCGGTGATCTTGGGTGGCAGCCCTCTGACGAAGATGCGGGAGGTCTCCAATGCAGGAGTGGCAGCGTCGGTGCTAGCCATGGTGTAAAAGAAAAGGGTATCTCAGAAACAAAGAACACGTTGATAAGAAAGAGGAAGAGATACTATGAGCGAAGACTGCTCTGGGATGTTGCTGCTATAAACCCAAGGCCATGCTGTCGAGAGTGTGAAGAAGAGTGTAGAAGGATTTGTTGACATCCAAGATGCGAACGGGACTTGTCTCGAAGTTTTTTTTTTGTCCCCAGTTGCTCTTATCGCTATCGACATGTGACCTGCCCCGCAGTGCCCACATAGACCGTGGCTGTCAACGGTTTAGCGCATGACTGAGGTGCCGGGAAGGACGCATGGCCCGTGCCCATGGCAACCCGACTCGACCAAATGGGACCCTTCCCGTCGCGGGCACTTTGTCAGGTTGGCCAAAACACGCGACGATACTTGCTTTTGACAACATTCAACAAACTCAATTCGCCGTATCAAGCCCGTCAATGTAAGTGAGATCTCTGCTACTGCTCCAGGCAACTGCTGACAGCTTCGCGAAGTCGACTTCTGATCTAGTGAGTACCTTGCCGACTGCATGGCGCAGCAATCGACGACGAACGAGAAAAGGGGCCCAGGCCCAACTACGCACGATCGACATTCCGTATCGATGCTGACAGCAGCATCGTAACCATAGGAACCTCCTCAATCTCTCCGACTTCGAAATGGCCGACGCTAAGAGCACCTCGCCCGCTCCCCGGGAAAAGTTGGAAGGTGAGTCTGCCGATCCGGAGCGGTCTACGATGTTGGCTATGGGCCCGGCGAGGCTGACATATGAGGAATCTAGCTCAGGTCAAGAGCGCTGATATGGTGAGGCTCACATATCGTTCAAGCGCCTCCGTATAACACTGACGCGGATGGTTCTAGACCGAGGACATGCAGCAAGAGTGCATCGAAGTCGGTACGTAACGTCATCTCCGGAAGCCCCTCCTGGATCCCCGCTGCGGTACTGACCACCCCTCTATAGCCCAGGAGGCCATGGCCAAGTTCACCATTGAGAAGGTGCGCATCGTCAACTAGAGACGTTCAACCAGACAACTCTCTCAAGGCCTTGCATTAACACAAACCGCAGGATATTGCCCAGCACATCAAGCGCACTGTAAGTTCACATCGCCTTGCTACCGCGCGCCCTGCCTAAGCTAACCTGGGAATACTTGTAGTTCGACGAGCGCAAGGGTCCTACATGGCACTGTATTGTCGGCCGCAACTTCGGTAGCTTTGTGACGCACGGTACGTTTACTTGCGCAAGCAAGGCTCGGAAAAGGAACCTCAACCACCCTATTGGGCAGATCGAGACTTCCAGCATGACGGAAGACATTCTGATGGCATATGCTGACCTTTCACTCGAATGCAGAGACTAAGCACTTCATCTACTTCTACCTCGGTCACTGCGCCATCCTCCTGTTCAAGACTCAATAAACGAAGCGAGACGAGCCGAGAACCAACTGTTTAAATACGAGCCCCCTGAGACGATGCGTTGCAAATATAGTGTACAGGATAGGGGCCAGCTTTTTCCGACTACCGGCTTGATATGGGTTAATGGGACATGATATTTGTGCGAAGGCGCATATGTGGGTTGCTTGGCTGTCGGGAGAGACTCAAAAAGGGAGTTGAAATGCCGTCTGTCGAGCATCTCAACATCGCCATCTTTTCGGGAGGGCAAGGAAGCCCGTTTATCCACCGTCACAATACAGATGTTTATTGCGTGTGCCCTGACCTGACCTGACCAGCCCGTGAAAACACCTTGACCTGCACTTTGCGTCGATGCGAACCCGTCCAGTTGAGTAGCGGAGGGACCGGCTGTCGTCACAACCCTTTCGGAACAGGTGGAAACGATAATGGACAACGAGAAGTTGATGCTCAATGCGGACTCAGAGATCAATGTGGGCGCGGGCTTACGAGCTTCGGTGTGCATAGCCAGCGGAGGCCTAAGGATTAACAGGACTTGGATATAGAACTTCTTATGGAAACCATCACGACGAGTTTCGACGGGTTGTCAGAAGCGCACAGCCAACCGCAGTCATCCGTCGTTAACGCCCATCGCAAACACAAGCCAATCACGCCCACACTCCTCGGCATCTCTACAGGTCATTAGGTGTTGTCCATGGCGAGGAAGGGCATCGCGACCAAGTCATAGTTTCAGATGAGCTCTGCGTCGAATCGACCTAGCCACACCCATCATCCCTCTCACAGATCCGGCGCCGAAGCCGATACGACCGAGAGCAAAAAAAATAAGGCATGTCCCTCCCACCCTCATTGTGTACACCGAAAGGGACCTGTCAACATCTGCTTTGCACCTAGGCAGGTAGGACCTGGATCGTCGAAAGAGGGTCATCCGCTGCGGGAACCCCAAACAGGTCCAAACCAACACAATTTAACCCTCACCAATAGCATCACCAATGGTTCAGAATCCGATTTAATGCAGGCACGCGGGCGAGGTTGAGAGGGAGACAGAGAGAGATGGAGCAAAGCAGCCGAAACCGAGGCCTGTGCTCTGTGTGTGTGTTTTTTTCGTCTCAAGTTTTGCTCGCATCCTCTCCGCAGTTTGATCATCCTTCCCTCACCCTTGAATCATGTAAAATGACGACCCGACACGTTGGAAACCCGGTTTTCCTCGGCCGACAGAACCGTCTTTGTACTACTAAGTAGTAAAGCAGCGATCAACTAGAGAGGGAGAAGGAGGCACTCGTTGAGCCTGGACCATGAACCTATGGCGCCTGCTTCTGTGGCATATCGTCTTCACAGATGCATCATGATCCTACGAAACGCGTAACTGTCTACCTTCTTTTTCTACTGCAGATGGACACTGACGCAGCGGTCTCGGGCCCGCGGAACATGGTCCGAAAGCTGTTGGTAATTTGGAGCAGCGGGCGAAGCGCGGGAGGGCAGTTTGCGTCGCAGCAAAGGTAGAGCTGATCAATCATCATCATGCTCCACCCCGGGTTGAATTGAGGTCGCATTGGAAGTGGCTTTGAGGAGAGAGAGAGAGGCTGTTGACTGTTATTCAGGCACCCAGCATCAGCTTCGTTGCTGTGAGGTAGTCGCAGGTACCTCCGAGGTAAGGTACGTACTGGAGGACGGAGCACACGGGACAAGGGGGGGTCGGGTCGGCGGGGGTCTCCTCTGAAGAGTGGTGGATGATCTTGGCACTCGGGTGGCAGGTCTCGGAGGCCCGTCCATTTCCTCGGCGGCTTCACTCACCTGACGCCAGAAGCGGCTGGCTGGACCCCATGTCCCAGGTATGTCCCTTCTTGTAGAGTCTGACTCTCAGCCTTCAACTACATGCTACACATTTCCTTCTGCATCCGCGTCCGGCGCCGAACTGTTTTAAACTCTTGAGGCCCGGTCAAGACTTCAAGAGGGATGCGCTATGAAGCCAAGATGGCGCTGTGCTCACGCACCAAATGCCCATAACCACGCTAATAATGCGACTACCAAGACGCTCCCGAGGAAAGAAGCAACCACGGAAGGGCTGCTGCTGCTCTACAATTCAGCCAGCGAGCGACCGCATGGCTGGCTGCTGCCGGATCGACATGACGGGGGCGGATGGGATGGGCAGCCAGCCGGCGAAATGCGACAGGAGTGGTTCGTCGAAAACGTGGTGGAGAGCGGCGGGCGGGATGTTTCTCCAAAATGATCTGCGACGCGTCGACGATGGGACTCGTTTCTCTACAATGGTCCTCGGGGCCACTTTGGATGTCAAGGAGTTGTTTCTTCTTTTCTTTCCAGGAGTCGGCGAGTTTAATGACCTCCAAGTGCGATTGTCGCAGACATTGACGGGTGACGGCCAAGGAGAGAGTCTTTTTCCCGTCTCTCTTTCGCGCCAAGGATGTTGCGAGGTCGGGGGGTGCTCTCGACGACCTTCCGGATATTCTCTTCTTGCGGACACGTTAGCATCCTCATCGATAGGCCATTCCATAAAGCGTTAACACTGATGTGGTCTGAGGGTGGTGGTGGTGATGGTCGTATCCAGTGTAGTAGACGTTCTGCCCGTCTCTCGCCGTTGTGCCCCTCTCCACAAAACTCAAATGGGCCAGGCCGTACACTACTCGCGAGGTACCCTCGTGGTGAGCTGGAAGTGCCAGGGCCAATGGCGCCTCCGGAGCATTCAATCCACCGCTTTATTTCTCCCGTGTCGTTTTTGTGCGGATAGAGAAACATCTGATGGACTGTCAATCTGTTGACAACCTCGCTGCGGACGTTTTGATGTGCACGACTGGGCGGGGGAAGGGGCACCGAGCAACGTGGTGCGCTCCGTGAGGGTTCAGGGACAGTCAATTCAGGGTCCGGTGCAGGGGATGATCTGGAAGATCAGGGCCCGAATCGAGCACCCGGAACGGAGGGACGTCAAGCGAAAAGGATCAAGTGCGAATGAATCCCATCTCGCCCCCCTCACCACCACCACCACGTTGCTTGCGTTGCGTATTACCCGGCAGTAGGCGGGCATGCTTGCTGCCTGCCGAATTGCGTTGAATCCCTCGAGTCCTTCATCAGAAAAGAGACCGTTCTCATAGGTTCACAGGATGTGGTGGTGGTGTACAGAGCGGAAGCAGCCCGGCTGGCTTTCGCAAGTCGGTTGATCCGCCTCTCTTCCCATCAAAAAGGTTCGATGCGCACGGGACAGTTGCCGGTCTTGCTTATCCGAACTCTGGGCCCTCATCTTGTCTCTGCCCTCGAGGAAGGCACTCAAGGTTTCTTCTCTGCGTCTTGGGTGCTGCCCTCCAGCACCTTACGCTAGTTCCTGTATGTAGCCGTCGTGCCGTCCAGGTCGTCCGCCATCTTCGGATGGAGTAACCCTTTCCAGCGGTTTGTCCTACCGGTCTGTCTTGCAATGTCTCACACATTCTGGCTCCGGCCGGCTTGACTCCAGATCTTCCAGCTTGGAAAACGAAGTTGATTTCCTGGGACGGATAAGAGCAGGCTCGAAGCAGGGAGTAACGGCACATCAGCGTTACTCGAGAGCATCGCGCTTTTCTTCCTCGATTCTGCTGCTCTGCGCAAGATAATTCCCTCTTCTTCCTGCGAGCCGAGGGGCAGCCGTCAATCGGAGGTTGGGGGTGGTGTCCTGCAACGCACGAGTCTATTGACCGTGCTACGGCATCTAGGCCCCAAGTCGGCAACGAGGCGGGGGAACGAGGCATGTATTTCGCGTGTACCTACACCCATTCGGTCGGGCCTGCATCCGCCATCTTGAGGCGGGAATGTACTCTGGTTTTCTCCCAGGCCAGTTTACAGGCTGCCAGAACGCAGCTAGAATCACAAGTCTCGCCCAAGTCCGGAGAGGAGAAGGAGGAGACGGGTACTGGGGTCGGGAGAACGGATGTACTGTGGTGTAGGGCGAAGGCTGCCTGACTTGCATCGAATCCACAGGTTTGGGAAGGAGGGGCTTGACGGAGAAAATACCGATGCATATCTGCCCAGCACTGGCTTGGAGCTCACTAGGAGGGCATAAGACGAAAAGATTCAACGCTGAAGCATGCGGTCGACCCGTGGCGCGTGAGTGAGACATTGCTCGATTCCGTCAAAAGGGGTCCAAGTCATTGCCATCGCCTTTCAAGCAACCACGCAACCTCGCGGCGCCTCAGCTGGGGCCGACCGCATGCATCGGATGATATACCAGTCAGACTTCGTTGAAGATTTGATCCTTCAGTGCAGGGTACTATGCACCCAGCCAAAGGTCGGAGGCAGAAACCATCGATATGTTTCTTTGGCTGGGGGGGTCGGGAGTCGGTGGTATCTCGGGCCCCCAGTAAGCTGATGGCATGCAGCGAGCGGCTTTGTCAACCAAGTGTGACTGGGAGAGCTTGATGTGATTGTTCTGTGATATCTCGAAAGACGGCGCTTGACCCCACGCTGTTGCCGGCAAGCGTGGCTTGAGCAACGTCTGATCGTGGGCTCGTCGCGGGGGAGACACATTGGCCCTCATCAGAGCATATCCCGCACTCGCGCGTGTGGTCGGATCAGATTGACAGACGCTGGCTCAACGATTTCCTGTCGTGCCGTTGACGGTGGGTTTCTGCTCTTGCTCCATCATCCACCAGCCAGCAAGGAATCCGCAGGATATATTTGGGTGCAGAAGATCCCGACCCCTGCAATAGGCAAGATCAGAGAGAGCGAGAGAGGCTCAGAGAACCCAGCCAGCATCCGCCAACCGCCTGGGCGCGTTTCTGTTTTCCCGTTACAGGACATGGACAGGCGTGGCAACGGCCATCAATCGCCATGCCTCAAGCTTGGGCGACAGCATCAAACGTGTAATTGACGGCAGATAGATTAAAACGTCTGAGGGACAGAATGCTGCCGGCGAATATCATAAATTGGATGTTTATGCTGGCTTCCTGGACGCTGCCCTTTTGGGCTGTTCCATCGACGTCTGAACTTTGACTGCGTCCAATGCTTATTGCAGTGGGGCTCGAGCAGGCCTGTCGTTGTTGTCTTCTTATTAATGGCCCGAGACGTGGGAGGATAGCATGAGTACAACGACGTGCACAACGTGTACTGCGTTGTGAGTGTGGCATTCGTGGTCCCAGGCCAGGGCAGCTTTAAGGTGCTCAAAGTAAGGTTATCTGTACCTGTTGATGGCAGACGTCTCGCGTGATGGAAACCCCGTATTAAGGTTCCTTGCCGAGACAGCGCCGCGAAGAAAGGATCCGACGATGCTCACGGGGTTTTTCTCTCTCTCGCAGCCCCCGAGAGACCCTTTCGGCGTCAACCCGACTTGACTGCCTTCACAGGCTGAATCATCCCGCCGTGAAATAGGGTTGCGTCGGTTGTGGCGAATGAAGGTGAGTCTCGATAAAAGGGACGGGTCAGACGCCATGCCGGGCAGCCAGGGACGACAGGTCCGGCGGGTGATTGGAGGGCGGGGAGGCCAGGGGCGGGACCGCCAGGGAAGGCTGATTGAGGCTGGCTGGCTGGCTGAAATGGGGGCAGTCTCCCACGGCATTGCAGTGAAGACGGCAGCAAAGGTAGAGACATCTCGCGACGGTCGGGCAACTGGAATGAATCTGGGCGATCGAGAGTCGTTGGTTGCTTCTTGCCTGGGCGCGGAGGATCGTCGATGCGTCCGTCGTTCTGTGTCTGGATCGTGCAGGAGAGGCGAACTGTGTGCTAACGCATAGTCCGGCTGAAGCCATGCCGTCCGTGCTGGTAAATGCCCTGGGTTTTGGGGGTTTGCAGTTCGCAGCTTGCAGTTCGTCGGCAGCCTCCAATAGCCTCATCGACTGCATCGTCTCAAACACCACTCGCTTGGTTCTTCCGGGGCGTTATTCAAGCAGGCAAGCGCGGCTGGTGGAAGAAAGTTTGGTCAACAAGAAACTGCAGATGACGGCATGAGGCCAGTAAAGTGGTGAATTCCTTCTTTGGTGGCGCCGAGACAATGTGAGGTACCTGACATGAACTTGGTCGTGGCACCGGTGACGGATGGATGGTGCACCACCACAACAGCCTCTTGAAATGCACCTCCACTCAGGTTTGCTCACAGGCTACCCTGTCACGCCGGTAACGAGGCAGTGGTGGGAATATTGGCCAGTGTTTGGAGTTGGTCTTCCTGGACTGTTTTCTCTCACCTCGTCGAGCCATTACCCCAGAGGCCCATTATGCCGACTGTCACCTGCTAGCTCTTGCCAGCGAGGACTCCATCTCGTGACAGGAGCAGGTGGGGAGGCCACTACTGACGGTTTAACTGAGAAAGACGTTATTCCTTGGATGAAAGCAGGAAGATGCCGTTGCTCGATTCGGCCCAAGTCTCAAACAGGAACAGCACAGAAACAGGGTCCCCGCTCGTGTCTCTACCGTCAGTTACTACGGAAAACAGCAAAAGAACGACCGCAAGACACAAGGAAGAAGAAAAAAACAAGGCCGCGATAGAAAAGTGTTTCAGTAGCATTTGGGACGAGGACATGCACCTCCCCAAGGCCAATGCACCCGCCGAACGGCTTTGGGTGTGTTTGGCAGGCGATCCAGACGTGCAGCACCTTCCGCCGGGGCCGAATCTCCAGCTGCCATCAGCCGTCATCCTGGCAGAGACGAGTTTGGGTCGGACAAGGCAACCCAGCTCATCTCAATTCACTTCTGCATGTGGCAGTGTGCAGCCAACTCGTGTGTGTGTGCCTGTCACCGGGATTGCTGCCAGACGTCGTCAACCAAGATCGATCGGCAGCCTCCAGGCTACGGCAGCCCCCAGTCATCAAGTACGAGCTCGCCTTGCGCCGTGCTTTATACCGAAGCTGGACTGGATAGACGCACCGACTGGCCAAGGTGATTGGGTGTGGTGCCTCGTCATCTGGGCAAGGCTCGGTCGCTGAGAGGTTGCCCATCATACGCCTCTTTAGAGACCAAGCCTCAGTCAGTACCGGTACGCAACTTGGGTCTGAGGTATCCAATCCCAGCCATGATAATGTCCCGTGTGACGTCCGCGGATGGGCGCAGGCTGGCCATACGGGCGATTCTGACCAGGAGCGCCTGGGCATCGACACATTGCTCTGTATCGGCTGTGTTGGCCGAACTCAGTGTTCATTGAATGGTTTGATGGGGAAACAAGACGGGTGGTTTACTGCGCACGCCGTAAGAGCAGAGCGCAGAAAGTAAGAGGACGAACCAGCGGACCCCTAATTCAGGCATCACCCATCATCACGCACCATGCTCCTAAGCCCCGAGGAAGCTATTACGGAGACGAGAACGGGTCTTTCTTTCAATTTGGCAGCACGGGGACCCGAATGGCTTATTAGTCGCAGCTCTTCCGAACCCCGGCTCCCTACCTCCGGTACGCAGCAGCAACGCGGCAAGGCAAGGTGCTTGGACTCCAGACAGGTTCTCAACTCTTGATTTCAAAACCGTCCGAGGAGGGAGGGGGCAGCAACGTGGGAAAAGAAGAAAGGTCTTCGCGACCGAGGACGTCAAGAGTTGATTGTCTGCTGCGTGTATACGGATCCATCCCGTGCTACACAGAAGAAATGGACGGGCGGCACGTACCCCTCGCGGGGCAGCTCAGTTGTTGGGTCTTGCTGCATCGATTTGGAGTTTTCTTTTTCGTCATTCCGGGGAAACACACCGTCGGCTCATGGAGTCTTTGAGGCGTTGTCAAACCAAGAGCTCACTGGACCAAGGGTTTGCCAGCCGAGGAGTGTGGCTGCCACCCAAGTGAGTGCCTGCTAAGGTACCTTAGTAAGTACAGTAGGTACGTACCTACGCTGGATCCATATATGCAATTGCAGTCTCCATCGAGAGGTACTGCAGCGGTACATGACCTCGTGGCTGCAACCAAAGCGGTCCTCCCGTGCCCCCGGCACATCATCGCCGTTACCTTACCTTCTCTGTAGCATAGTAGCCTGTAGGCGAGAGGGAGACGGGGTACTTGGGTGCTTGGGCACTGAGAGCGGGAAGCCCAGCAGCGGCAGCGGCAGCGGCGCCGGTACCAGCAATAGCGAAGCGAACTGCGACAGTGACAGCGACTACGGCAAAAGTATCCTCGACCACCTCGTCAGGAAGAACTCATGCGGTCGACAATTCAACCGCCATTGGTGCCTCGAGTATTCCCGGGAGCGAATGGCAGATGGCAGCCGAGAGAGCGAGCGAAAGAGAGCCTTTGCTCTATCGACCGCCTCATTAATATTGTCTTGTGTCGAAGGCCACCGAACTTCACCCCATGCGATTTGCATTTCTCCCAGTCAGCCAGCCATCTTGTCTCCTTTTTTTCTAATTGGTTTCTTTTGGGCATCTCAAGCGAAAATTCGTACTGACCCCTAACACAGCTTCAGACCGCTCTTGCCTCCCTTTGCAGACCGCCCGGATTCTCATCTCACCGAAATTTGCGTGGCTCTACTAGTCACCCATCTCGACCTCTTCATCACGAATGAGCGCATGCTACACCTTGCCAATCGCTGTTGCCAGTGACTCAGGATCCAGGAACAACACAGCATGCAACCGCCGCTCGACGCAGAAGCTCCGAGGCCATGTGTGCATACATGCGAGTACATCTACACGCTCAACAATGTACTCCCGCAGCGGGGAATCAAGTGACAGAGCAAGCGAGGCTAGACCCAACGGACCCTCATGAGGTCCGCTCTCCTGCAGCCGTCGCTGCGGAAGCCAGAGAAGAGGGAACTTGGAAACCCCAGTTACATACCGCAGTACCTACAACCGCCCTTTCGTCACTCCAGTTTCCGTTCAACAAGAGACGACCTCGACGACGTAGCTTGTTTGCTTCCGCGTGCTGCCCCCTCACATCACCTCACCTCACCTTGCCTCACTTTGACTTCGTCTTTACCTTTAAGGTACGGACGGACGGACGACGGATGCCACGCCTCGCTTTCCGCCCCTGCGCCGAGTAAGAGCCGGGACCATCTACAAGAGACAAACCTCGATTCCATTCGGTCCCTCGAGGTCGTGCTTCCGTCCCGCCCGCCGTAGGCCCTATTGAACCGTACAGTTCTGCCAGCCGCAATAACAGCGGCGACCAAACACAGATGACTCTCAGCGTTTCCCGACAATAATTCGAACGAATGCGTTCTGCGTGGCATGGATATGGCGTGGGTGGTGTCGTGGCGGGCGGCCTTGGGCAGGTACACCAGAACCGGGTACAGCACATACTGACGCAGACGTACCCTCCGCAAAATGGGGCTCGTCAGGCACGCATCGGAGCACCAGTGACAACATGCGGCGTGTAGCACGACGCAGTACTGCGTACCATCTGCCAAGTCAACGTTACGCGCGACAAAATCCCATCAGTCGCCGGCCACCGACCAAAGAGTCAACCCAGGCCAAGGAACACAGCGCAGGGCCACATGAGGTCAGCAACAGCACCATGGTCAGCCTGTCACGCCCTGCTAGGCTCTGCCAACAGCAGCATGGGCGAAGCGAAAGTGAAGGGGTAGAAAACACTTCTAGAAGGACCTGTCATCGCCGTCCACGATTTACCCCTGACTCGACCCAAGAGTGCTGCTGTTCGTTTCAATCTGCGCCATTGCCAGAAAATGCCCCAAGGTACGCCGGCCAACTGCCCTATCAGTGACCAGTTTGGCGGGATAGTTCCCCCGGTATCAAAAGTCAGCAATCATTGCCAATCATCAAACCAGCGACATTTGCCTCTGTTCGAGGCCCAGCAGGGTGGGCACTAGCCGCTCCTAGCCCAGTGCACCCACTACGCAACTTGGAACCTTCGCCGCGGGTATCCGTCTGGTAGGGGCCAGCGGTGTTTTGCAGTCATGGTACGTCCTGGGTACTCAGCCCACTCGGGAGGAGGGCAGCACTGCACTGCAGCACCAGGCCAAGACAGGAGACGGCCGTCTCTCACCTGAGGATAGCGCTGCACAGTAGCATGCAAGTGGATCGCCGTCGTCCCTACGAATACAATCGTGGGACTGTCAAGAGTGCGAGGACTCTGCCGCAGCAGACAGCCAACGGTCGGGGAGCGAGGCCAAAAATGGGCCGTTGATACTCCAATCAATGCGTTCTCACTACGCACGCCGAGTGGTCTCTACCATCTCATCTTATGTGCATCGCGTGCCTACGGAAGCACGTATATCCGCGGATTACCAGATGACGAGGTGGTCTATGTGTGCTCAAGCATATGCTGTGCGCATGCTGCAGAATGGCAAAGGCCGGCGAGAGGAAGCGAGGGATTGGAGGGAGGTTTGTAACGATGTTACAGTTGAGACGGCGAGAGCCACGTTCGGGTGGCAGATCCGCTAGCTACGGTCGACCTGGGACTGGGCTGAGCCGGACAAAGCGGTTCTGCCCTTGACTGCTCCAGTTCAGTTCCCATTAAGGTTCGCGGCCGTGTGTCAAGTTTGGACGGATAGCCCGTCGTTCAAACATTTTGAGGCAAAGAAGCAACAATAAAAAGACCCGAATGGCGCTGTAGAAGCACTTCACGTTGCTGTATGGCTGGCCTGCCGTTCTCAAGGGAAGATGCCCATCTTACCCAAGCCGGCGGACGGTTGCACCATGTTTCTGTCCCTCCCCACAGGACCAGAAACATCGGCCAAAGATATTGGAACGATGGCAGCGGTCTATGGAAACAGCGAGACAAAGACAAATAGCGCAGCGGTTTTGGTTTGCCACGTCCCTTCCTGCCTGGTGTGCCGTTTCCGTTAACCGCTGTATCTGTCGAGCGAGCGACTGCCCGTCCCGACCTGAACTTTTTTTACCTCCCTTTTGGAATCTCATCACAAATGAGCGGGCGTAGTGAGGGAGCGCGAGGAAATCGGAGGTCAATAACGACAGGGGGTCAAGGAACTTTTCCATATGGTGGGAACAGGACCAGGCAGCGGGACGACAGATCCAATCAATCCCAGCCTCTCAGGGACCTGTCTGGAGTTCAAGGGAAAGGAGGAAGGTGAGGCCCAAAATACATACATACAAATTCAAATACCACCTACCCTGCGCAAGCCAGTCTGGTTGGTTTGTGTGTATTTGTTTTCCCGTAAATGCGATGCAGCAGGTTTGATGTGTCTCCGGTGTCTCTCCCGCTCAAGGCCGGGAGCAATTACATTGCCCGGAAAGGCATGTTTTACAGTTTCTTCTTCATCTATTACGGTTTTATTTTCACATCTTCAATATCGTCCTGTCAAGTGTGGACCCTTATGAGGACATGGAGGTCGGGGAGACGGGCAGAAATAAAGAGATGCAACAAATACGGTAAATGAATGGGCATGGGACGAGGTTCGCGGGATTCGACGGCCGCTGTCGGAAGGCTTTGCCCAGTTGCCGCGGCGGACGTTTTGATGCATGCCATTAGCCACTCTCGCCCGCGGACTGCCCACTTGGTCCGTCGTGTCATTGCGGTGGTGGTGGTGGTGTTGTTGCTGTTATTGTTGCCAGGGCCAGTCTTTCTCCCTCTCTCTCTCTCTCATCTTGCGGTCACGGCTCCATGATCCATCGCCATCTCCATCTCCATATCCAGGGCCAACTTGCCTTGGGGGGCCCATGATGTGTTCTGCCCATGTGGCACCATGAGTGCGTGACTGGCTCTGAGTGATCCAACTCACCACCTCGTCATGGCCCATCAGTCATCACCCTCGGCGACACCCAAACCAAACTGTGCCGTCTTGTAGTACAATGACAGCCCAGCCAAGCCCAGCCCAGCCCACGCGCTCTATCCCGAATTTTGCCTCACGTTTCCCCGTCCAGGCTGGTCGGAAGTTATTATTGTCTGCAAAGCCAGAATACCATGCCCTTGCCTTCCTTGCCTAACCTTACCTCAGGTGCACTGCGGATTACTTTACTTGGGCTGGCTGGGGAGCATTCGCAGCAGAAAGGTACCTGAGTGAGGTATCGCCCATAGGCTCCCCCCCTTGTCGTGGGTATCCCCGATCCCCCTGTCGTTCCGCCAAAAAGGTAGGAGGTACCTGAGGTACAAGCTGCCGGTGACCAGCAGAGCGACCAGACCCCCCGACCGCGACCGGCTGCCCAGCCAGTCACAGACGCTGGTTGCCCATGAGATCGCACGCAGAGTGGGTCTATTCTTCCTCATTCTGACCCCCCATCCCCCCCTCCCTCCTTCACTCTCCTGGGAACTCAGCCGATGAACTCAGCAAAGTACCTGCCAAGTACCACTTGTTGCCCAGGCGCCGCAACCCTGTCTTGCATGGGGGGCAGTACATGATGCATACTTGGTCTGCCAGTAAATCGATTTCCCTCCAGCAGCCTTTAGCGGTCGATCCAGCGGGCTGCAGGTCATGTTCTCCGGAGTGTCCAAGTACCTCGCGTGGTACCCGCACTAATTAGTGCCGGTGGGTGCCCTGTTGCGTCTGGAGGCGGCCGTGGTGGATGGCCCTGCTGCGGTCCGGCGTGCGCTGGACTGCTGGGCTCTCAGTGTCAGTCAGGTCCCTCACACCTCACCCCCAAGTTGGCCCTGTCTCTCTCGTCGCTCTCTTCCTGGCCCGTATGGATACCTTTTGGCTGGGGCGGAACCTGGGCGGGCACCTTGACTGGGCTGCTGGGCTGGGCTGACTGGCTGTGCTTCCCATCCCGTAATACCGTACCTACCTACCACCACGGCCACGGCCAAAGCGTATGTGCTCTCTCTCCTCCTGTTCCTGATCTCGACTTCCTCTCTCACCTTCACCTCCTCACCACCACTCTTCCCTCCGGGGCAAACCTCTACTGTGTTATTCTACTGCTTTGCAACATTGGTTTCTGGGTTTTTGTTCAGACGAGAAGTGATTCACCGGCACAACCGGCCTTCACTTCCCAACTGCAGCCCAGTCCACTGGCTATGGAAAAGTGACGTCCTGGCCTGCCTTACTTACCCGCCCCAGAGTCCACCTGCGAGAATAATATACGCAACAACCCGGGAGTTTCCCGCAACGAACCACCGCCGACTCACTCCCACGACGCAAAACTCCTTTCTCCGAGCCTCCAATCCGACCTTACATACGTCTGCCTTCTCATTGCTCCCTTGGAATCCCGAGCCAGAGCATGCGAGGTGCAACCCGCCTTCAACCGAACCGATTCGCGTGACCTCTCGAGATCCACGATGCCTTCGATCAGGGTTCCGGATACCGGCCTCATTCTTGAGAGCTCGGCCGCCTCGGGCAACCCCGTGCCCCCTCAAGCCTTCACCATCAACCTCTCCGACAATGTTCTCGAGGACTTGATCAAGTGCGTACAGAGTGGTGAAGACCTCCAACTATCCTTGGGGAGCAGCCCAGTAAGTAATCACCACTGTTTTGCCTTGCATTCCGAGAAGCCCGGCCACAATCCTATTGTCTCGCCGACGTGAACAACCACCATCTGGGCCAGCCTGCATGCATGACAAACGCCGCGTCGCTACCAGTCGACGTCAACCGCGGCGAGCCTCACCATTGTTCCCAAACGCAACCCACCCTTCGAAGGGAGTTTATCTTCATGTATGCTGACGGGGCCTTCCTGCAAAGACACTGCTCTACGGCTCAAGCGCGCATACCCTCTCCCCGACTTCCGACTCCTTTCCTTCCGACCTCTTCCTCACGAAACCCTTCGATTCGACGAAACGAGCCACACGACTTCCGCAGCCAACGTCATTATGGAAGAAGCTCCCCGGCTCCGAGGCACCCAAGAAGGCCGAGCGAGCCAAGGCCAAGCCTGCCCCTTCCACCTCGTCGTCAGGCATGGACTCGGATACAGAGAACCTGCAGAACTCCATCAAAGCGGCCAACGCATCGAAGAAGACGTATGTGGACGGTGAATGGGTCAAGCTGGCCGTGGCACAACTAACAGGGCAAATAGGTCGCAGGTTATGGACAAGCCACTGCCGACGAAGAAGGCTACGGGAACCAAAGCCAAGTCGAAACTGCTGTCGAGCATGGCCTCGTACGGCAATGGAGGCGGAAAGTCTTCGCCATCATCGCCGGCGCTGGTAGCCGTCAGCTCCCCGTCAACGAACGCCGTCTTCTCATCTTCACAGCAAGTCGTCGAGAAGTTCAAGGAGCAGCGATCCATGATCGTCCACGAACTTGCTGTGCAAGACCGGTCGGAAGACTACCTGGAAGACCTATGGAGTGGCAAGGAGGAAGAGTTCAAGCCAGCTCTGGAGAAGGTTGCCCAGTTCGAGAAGGACGCGCAGAAGTGGGCTTTGAGAAAAAACTACTGGAAAGAGTTGGACGTGTGGAAGTACGATTATGATACCCAAGATACCCGACAGAAAGCGATCGACAACGCGATCCGTCAGTTCGATAAGATGCGACTGGCAACGACGGAACCCGAGTGGCAGAAGCTCCTGCCCAGGGAGGAGCGAGGCAAGGGCAAGATTCTCAGCAAGCTGCAAGCGAACATCGCGAAAGCCTCTGCCGCTCCACCACCGAAGATTCAGGTGCAGGAGCCTGCCGACGACAACGAAGACGTTCTCAAGGAAACAACCAAGAAGGGCGGCGAAACCATGTCAAGATCTTCATCAAACCCCTTACCGCCGAAGCCAAAGAAGGCTGCCCCCGACCCACCCCCGGCGAAGAAGTGGAAGTCGCAAAGCAAGGCCGCTACCGCAGCCAAGGCGGCCGCAGAAAAGAAGAAGGAGAAGGCGCCTGCCCCCGGCAAAAAGGTTCTTTCCGCCGAGTTCATCACCAACTCGGATTCGGACTCAGAATCGTCAGAGGATAAGCCAATGGCGAGCATTGCGGCAGCCAAACCCAGACCAGCACCCGCGGCAGCCGCTCCCGTCCCTGCACCCAAGAAGAAGCCGGATACCTCGCTGCCGCCGAAGCCCAAGATTGCCGCGCCAAAGCCTAGGCCGAAGCCGGTTGAGAAGCCCATTGAGCGACCGGTGGAGAAGTCAATTGAGCGACCGAAGGAGAGGTCAGTTGAACGGGAGGCAATCAAGACGGTCAAGTCGCAGCCGCCTAAGCGACACCGAGAGGAGGAAGCAGACGACAGCAGCTCAAGCTCTGGCGCGCCCCTTGCGAAACGGGCGAAGCAGCCTAAGGCGGCGCCCATCAAGGCACCCGTCAACCTCAAGCAGCGTCCCGCGGATGTCTCGCATGCCTCACCCCGCAATTCATCCGGTGTGTCATTCAAGAGCAAGAACACATCGCCAGTCAAGTCTTCGCCTCTGG
Organism: Colletotrichum sp. SAR 10_75; assembly: GCA_025327155.1. Classification (NCBI taxonomy): domain Eukaryota; kingdom Fungi; phylum Ascomycota; class Sordariomycetes; order Glomerellales; family Glomerellaceae; genus Colletotrichum; species Colletotrichum sp. SAR 10_75. The sequence continues at coordinate 60,789 of JAKMWT010000245.1, read as the reverse complement.
CTTCGTCACCGCCTACGAATGCTTCAGACTTCGAACAGTCAGCACCCAAGAAGCGTAAGGCCATGGAATCTTCTGACTCCTCCATCGACAGCGCCCGGGCCAAGACCGCCCCCAAGCGCCAACGCGGACTTAGCCCCGACCTGGTCAGCAAGGCCCAGCGTTTCAAGCTGTTCTATGAAAAGTATGAGGCTCTGCACTGGGAAATTGCCGACATGTCACACCCGCCTGAGGACAAGATGGCGGACCTGCTCGACATGCGCGAACGACTGAAGGTCATGAAGACGGAGATCTACAGGGAGTGCCCGCCTCCCATCGCGGTCGCCTAGAAGGCGCCTGAGAACGGACAGCCCCGACAGCTCAAGAGGAACGTGTTGACGAGATCAGCGAAGAGGGATGAGGCGAAAAGGCAAACTTGATTTGCTGCGGCTTTTTTTGATTGTTTTTCTTTTTTCCCCTCAAGCGTTAATTCACGGGGATATCTCGCCAGATCCTGGATAGGACGGCCACATGAGACCAGCATCAGCAACAGCGAATGATTCTTTCTTTCCCTTTCTCTTTTCATATTATTTGGACTGGATGGCATTTGCATCAAAGGTCAGGCGGCATTGGCGACCAGCATATAGGATTGCATGGACAAAAAAACCGAGCTGGAACACCGTGGATACGGGCCAGTATTTTGACATCGTCTCTTGGTTTCCGGGGGAGGTTTACTCTTTTTTCCCTCCCCTTTCTTCATTTTCTTTGATACCACGAGGTAGCCACCCACACAAAAAATCAAAAATCGAAAATGATATCCTCATGATGAACACGTCCTTTGTTCCCCCATGTGACAGCCCATGTTGTGCAACGGCGTCTAGCTGATCTTTGCCGCTTTTTTATGCAAATTGTCAACGTCATTCCCGCTCTGCAGCGATGCAAACAGCCGTGCGCTGCAGCGTCCTTTGGCCATATCCACAGCTGCAGCTTGCATTTCATATGCAGATGGGATGCATATCCCAGGAAGTAATGAATCCAAACAATAGTAGAGAAGGGGAAGCATCCATCCCCATCCCCCTCCCTCTCTCCGTCCTTCCTTGTGCTTGTTGTTGTTGTCGATGCTGCAGTTTGTGACGTCGATCATTTCGCTTTTCCCCACATAAGGTTCGCGAAAAATCAAGGTCCCCAAAATTTCTGTTACTGCGAATTACTGGGTCTCTGCTGGTTTCCCTTTATTTCTCTGCACTACGGATACGTACAGAACGGAAAGGGGGCGCCGCGGGATGGGATGGGAATCCACCAGAGCTCCCCGCAATATTTACGGGAGGGATTTCGTGTTTTGGCTCATTAAAGTTGATTTCAACGGCAATAAGACGGGGCGCCCTCTGTCTGTCTCTCTGTTTCGTGACGGGCCCCTATTTTCCATCGCTCGTATTTTGTGTCGGGCGATCGATTAGCCTCGAAGGATTGGTGTTTTTTTTGGTATTCCATCTGCATAGCTTGTCTTACCTGTAAACTAGGTCGTTCGGGGTTGACCGTTGAAGACATGAGCTGCGTGTGTTGTGTGTTTCCTGCTTCCTTCTTACCCCTTTCGGCACCCCGCAAGTTCGTGTTCAGCAGGCTAGATTTCTTTTTTCCTTTACCCGTCTAAGAGCCATGGAGAGAGACACATACACACATCACACGCGGCTCTCGTACAAGCTGACGGAAGGATTGTGTGTAAGCCGAGGTGGCACAACGCATAAGAAGAGGGCGGCGGTGCGTGCGCTGCGCCGCTGAAAGCTTCTGGTCCAAGCCGCGCCGCCGCCGCCCGCCGCCGGACATGATGAATTTCGGTGGCAACATTCTTGAATGTATCGCCTTCGTACTCTCTCTGTAGTCGATCACATCCGAGGTTTCCTTTCCCCCAAACTTAATTGTTGTGGAGGAGGAAATGGATTGGCTCTATCGGGGGGTGTTCCCTTCGTTTTCTTCCAGAACATGCGCGACGGAATGCTGGATGTTGGATGTTGGCAAACGAAGGGAGGGGTGGTACGGGAAGACCGTAATAACGAGCAGGGGGGCATATTGGGAAGCAGGAGGGGCCGCCCGCCCGTCCACCCGCCCGCGCCCGCGGCTCGCGCGTCCCTTAGCTTGGCCTTCTTTTTCCCCGCTGCCGCCGCGCCTTCCGGGCCGCCGTAGTGCGGTTGTCGTTTTTTAAGCTTTGGGCCAACCCCCGGGATGATGGCGCGGTTGAGCCCGGATTGCCACTTGGGTCAGTGTCACCCTGCCCGTCCTTTGGGTGGCGCGGATACCCGCGGACGGGGCCATTGGTAGATGCTTTCGTCAAGAGTCAAATTATTCCTTCGAAGATTCCTGGAGATGGCATTTGAGAGATTGGGGTTCGGGTTTGCAAGTTCTGTTGTTGGAAGAGGCTGCTAGCTGCTCTATTGGGGAAGCCAGCAAGCGAAGGGTGCGTTTGGCGTCAAATGGGACAAACTCGGGGCTTGTTTGCTCTCAAGAGTTGATCTGGCAAAAGAGCTTTTGGACTCTGTAAAATGAATATGCTTGCGTCCCCATGGAAATGCATGTCTTGTGCCGGCGCATCAGTTTTGTGCGGCTTCCTTTGTATGCAGGCATATGTCTATGCAGCTTCGTGGGAGATGATGCTTGGGGACGGCATCGCATGGCAGGCTTCTGCCACAACATTCACCACAAAGGTTCAAAGAGCTTCACTGCGATGGCAAGACAGCTAGCTGCCACAGCCGACCCCAAATATATACGTCCCACGCTGGCGCAATGCCACCAAAGTCCCAACAAGATTCCAGAAGCCGTGACTCTGATCATCCAAGGCAACTTCGTCGCCGTCTTCGAAACCGCTTCAAGTCTTTCCCTAAGCAACCCGGCGCAATGTCACGAGAACGCTTCATCCCGCATCACAGCAGACCTGTCTACATGGACGAATACGGTCGCATGACACAGGACGCATTCCACTTCGACGCCCTCCAGTCCTCGCTGCCCGTGCCGCTGCCCCGGAACGGCTTCGTCTACGCCTTCGCCGCACCCACCGTCTCCAACGCCAACAATGGACGCTCGCCTCCAGTATCCCCGAGGTCGAGCGAGGAAGCCAGACGTTCTCGGCGAGGCCAGCAGGGCAACGACAGCCCTGACCGGGATCGCAAGGACAGGAGCAGCCGCGAGGGCAGTCGTCGCAGCGCCAAGAGCGAGAAGAGCACCGCCAGCAAGGACTTGGTCAAGGCTGCGTCCACCCACGACAATGCAGCGCGCGAGGAGTGGCTGTTGGGGGCCAGGTTCTCGCTGGAGCATCTTCACGATCAACTCAGTGCGGCTCACTGGATGTATAAGAAGGCACATGACGACTTCGACAACAAGATCACCCCCGACGTGAGAGAATTCGTGCAGAAGGGCACACTGGGGGATATGTGGGCCGACATGCTGCAGACGAACGCGCGAAAGGAGGAGGATGAGAGAAAGGCCGCAGGCAGGCGGGATAAGGCGCCCAGCTTTAGGAGCGTGAGAGCACAGGTCAAGCATGGCCTGACGAGTCTGAAGAACGCCACTGGCTACGAGATTCCACCCACGGCCACCTCACAGGATCAGGATACAGTCATCAAGAGTCACATCAACGGCGTCATCTACGCTGTCGAAGAAGCTTTGGAGTTCGCTAGAGATGCCGACGAGGATCATGAGGCCTGCAGCAAGGCTATCGAGAAGTTCGTCTGGGCACGCAATCTCACCAAATCCAACGCACACCTATGGAGAGACCTCGACCTACCTACCGTAGCTGGCCCAGGTGAGCCCACCGACGAGTAACAACGTCAACCACAACTGACACCAGAAGCAACGGCGGATGGTGGCGATGGTGACCACAACAGCGAGCATGCCCAAGAGGAGGATACCAGCAACGAGCAGGCCGACAACAAGGATGCGCAGTGGCAACCGACGAAAGATTCGTCCCCTGTTGAGCACTCGGAGACGTGGTAATATGGTCGCTGATGTTGATGAGTGAAGCTAAGACATGAGGATGCATTTGGATTGTTAGTAGTATCCTTGGAACTTGGGCGATGGGAGAGAGCAGAGAGCAGCTTACCTGGAAAAGAAAAAAAGTGAAGCACCGTCCTCAACAGAATGATCGGAATTGAATTGTCAAGTCCCCCGCCCAGCCGAAGCCAGTCGGGATCCCAGACGCTGCGTATCGCACTCAAGTGCTGTGCACAATCTTCGCAATGACTCTCCCAAAGGGTCACCGAGTCCAGAACCCCGTCTTCCCCCGAAGGGTATACACGAGGACGGCTGCAGGCCCTGCTTTTCTGATGCCAATTGCAAGCGTGAAGTCACGCCAGACCCTCGCGGGCAGACCCGTCATCCCACACAGGGCAGGAGACATTGGGTGGTAGTGAAGATGTTACTCCGAATTTCTCATATGCCATTCTGAAAAGACGAGCTTCTCGAGAGATCGTGCTTGCACACAAACTCTCTGTTCGTAGCATAGAAACGCAGCGTTGAAGAGGACGGTGCTTGAAGAGAGGAAAAGAGGAGAGAAGTTGGAAGCGCCGCAGAAATTGCAGCCTATTTTATACTGTGACGTGGGGTCGGTTGATCTGTGACTCCACTGCAGCCTTGCATGTGAGGCCAACCAATCAACAATGGCGGCAGGAACGAACCTTGCGAGGGAAAGACCCTTGGGGACGTGGGTCCCCACCTGCCAGATCAGTGATCTGAACCCCACGTTTGATGGGCCAGGCGCATCCGATAACGATAAGGGTCCCTGTCGGCGTTAACGTTGGTTGGTCTCAGTGTGCCGGGTGCTTTTGGCGATGGGGTCCCTTGGGTACCTTAGCGGAAAGTCCAGACCGCCAGCGAATTTTTCCAGTGGCTGAACCCCCCTTCCCATCAACTTTCGGGAGCACCTTGCGCCTCTTCGTTGTTCGGCAACCACTTCTTCTTCATTGGCAGAGTCCCTTGGTGTTTTAGAAAACATAAACCTCATCATAGAGAGCCTCTAATGGAACCTTGATTCAACCGCCAACATGTCACTCGAGCCCAAGGATTTCCCTCAAATGTGGCAGAAGCCATCAAGTGAAGACTTACTCACCACCTTGAAGCAGCTGGAACTCAGCCCCCCGATATGGAGTCACAAGCGCAAGCGATCGGAGATCGTTCACGAGCAGGAAGCCACGGCCTACTTTCGGCGTGAGGTATCCATGTACCTCTCCTCCATCATCAAGAGCGGACTTGCATGGATTGAGGATGACGATGAGAAGGAGGCAATTTGGACGGAAGCCAGCAAAAGGATGACGGAGCGTTGTGGACGAACAGGTACGTAAGGGAGAACACATGCTGAATTAGTTTCTGACAAGAAGTAGCAATGGGCGAGATTACCAGGCGGTGGCCCTTCAGAGAGGATGCTCGCACTCCAACGTTTGAACTCATTATTCGGGAACCGCCCCTGACTGGCGACTCACTCGGCCTCAAGACCTGGGGCTCGTCCTATGTGCTTGCTCAGTACCTACCTAGTCTTGGACCTACGTCTCTGTTCCGTCTTTTTGATGAGTCACTTGGCCAGCCCCGCCCGCCCGTGTTGGAGCTGGGATCCGGTACTGGGCTTCTCGGTCTGGCGGCAGCTGCCTTATGGAAGGTCCACGTCATCTTGAGCGACTTGCCCGATATCATGGAAAACCTGCGGTTCAATGTCGAAGCCAACCGTGCGACTGTCGAGAAGCTCGGAGGGTCGCTCGATGCGGGGGCTCTTACATGGGGAGGCTCAGGGGAGGACGAAGTCGACCAAAATCTCTTCGAGAAGAAGAACCAGTTCAAGGTTGGTGATCCCACCGGGCGTCTTTAACGATGACTGACTGATATCACAGGTCGTCCTTGCCGCCGATCCGCTCTACGACGACATCCATCCAGGCCTCTTGGCCGGTGCTTTTTCAGAGCAACTTTCCCTTGAAGAGGATGCTCGTGCAGTCGTCATGGTTCCGTTGAGAGACGAGACAACCAAAAGACTTTTGCAGAACTTCAGAGACGCGATGAAGAACCAAACACGCCCGCTTGCCTGCATCGAGGAAGGAACTCTTGACGGGCAGGACGATTGGGGCGAAGCCGACGAGGGCTCTCCGGTAAACTGTTGGTGGGGTGTCTTTGCGCGTCAGTCACTGGCGTAGACGGCAAGCATTTGTTGAAGCGAGCGATGTATTTGATTGTTTGCATACTACACATTAGAAACATAGACATAAAGAGGCGGGGGTACTAAGAAGTAAACCTAGATCTAGACCACACGATAGACAGAAGCTTTCCAGCAATAGACAAGAAGTCGGATGAAATAGATGTAATTACCAGTCTAGTTTCCTTCCGTTCCCCAACACTCTGTCAGCTGAGCTGTCTAGCTTCCCCAACTTTGCTAAATCCAACTGAATCACAGCACAAACTGCAGGAACGATATCGTAGTCCTTTCCTTCGTGGGATATCTCCACCTCCACCGCCTTCACTTATCACAAACTTCGGCGTTCTTTTCAACAATTTTACTCTCGCTCACGTTCACAAACAGAAATTCAATCAATCTTCCAATTAATCACCACACTCTTTACCACCACATCCTTCACATTCTCAAAACCAACAAACACAAGCTTCAATCATGGTAGGCCAGATCACATACACCGAGGAGCAGATTCTCTTCATTCTGCGCCTCTCTCTTGAGAACGAGAAGCGCGACGAGATTCTGAGACAGTACCACCAGCGCTTCAACAAGCCCCTCACTGCTTCACAGCTTCGATATGTGAAGGGCAAGTACGGCCATGACCCTGAGTTTGGGTAAGTGCTTCTCTTCAAGGGACAACAAGCGGGTGATGCGCCTTTTGTGTGCGCGTGTCAATGAGCCTGTTGTCTACTTTGGTGAAATATTTTACTAATGACAAACAGAACGGCGTTGATCAATGGAGCTCTTCCCACAAATGGTGGTGCCAGAAAGACAGCGCCTCCTTCGCCGCCGCCAAAGCAGTATGTCATCAATCACAAGGGGCCAGTATCATTATCTGACTGAGTCACAGGAAAACCCGAATAGTGATTAAGAGGCCCAACAACTCCGTCAACCAAGGTTCTTCAAACACGCATTCACCCTGCCCAACTCTGCCAGGGCCAATTCAATACCACGGTCCTCAGCATTTTACCACTGGCCATGCTCCTCTTCACTGCCAAGACAGCGCCTTCACCGGAAATCCCCAGCAAACGATACGAACCCAATCTTCACTTCGGTACGAAGCATATCCTCAGCCCACGGGAGTCACGAACAATGCCATATCCAGCCATCAGCCACCACCCCAGCCGGACCCAGCCTGGGCGCCAATCTGGGATCCTGACCATCCTTACGGCTATCAACCCGTCCTGGAGCACTACAAGGCTCAGTACGACCTCAATGGCTTAAGCAAGCCGGCCACCAAACGCAAGCGCGAAGACTCTGATGACGTTCGGGAGCAGACGAATGGAGCATCTCTCCAGAAAGAAATCGCCGTCGGCGCCAAGCGTGTGAAGATGGAGTCACCGGTCATGAATCTCCAGTACGCATACCCCGACTACGACCCGGCCGTCGCCCACAACTCCTCCTGGTACCAGACCCAGGTGTCTGAGACCACGCAGATGAACGAGAACGTCGCTCAAGCTGTATCGCCTCTCACCGGCTTACTCAACCAAATTGATACAGAGTTTCTGGCTCAAGGCAACTCTTCCCTCGCAATGTCTACGGCGCCTAGCTTTTCAACATTGCCAATGTATCATCCATACACCGGAGCAGTGACCGCAGCCCCGATCTCCGCCTCATACCTCCAGACTCCCCAAATGGGCTACTTTGACCCTTACCCAGACGCGACTTGGTACCCCGGCATGGACACAATTGGGACCTTACTGGCATCGTCTCCAAACTCGTTGCCCTCGCTGTCCAATCAGAAAATTGGAGTTTCAAGCAACGAGACAACGTCCTCGTGGACGACCCCATACCTCGACAACATGAACGAGGACGGCTGGCACAATACCTCCAGCCCTCTGGAGAACTCCCTTCTCAACACACCAATGTTTGATCCGGCCTTAAATCAGGACTTGACTCCGTACATGGACCCGGCTCTTCTCGATGACGACCAGAGTGGCGCAGAGACGGGCCAGACGCAATGTTCTGATCATGCCGTCAAGCAGGAAGAAGACATGATGCGTTCCGACGAAGACGGCACCTTCGACTGGGAGGACATGTTCGATTTTGGAAGCAGCACGAACGACGAGAGTGGACAATCTCAGGATTGATTTCTGGGACAGAGCAGGAGGTAATTTGGATCAAATATCACATACACTTGGAGATTGGTGCGACGCGGCATGCACATTGCGCGAAAGTCGAAAATTATCTCTAGGACAGCAGTCGAAGCAGGATCAGTCGACTTATGCGAATGGATTGAGTCCCTACCGAGTTGAAGATCGCCGCAGACGACGGCAAAAGATATAGATGAGATAGGGGTTAGGTAGTCATTGCGACATAAACTATATAATTTCTCTTTTGGACAAAGGCGCGATATCCATCTTGACGCACGATGAAACGAATGATGATGGCCCTCAGGCTTGCCTCCTTACTGCTCTCACGCAGCACAAAAATCAGGTGCGATTTTATAGCCCCCCCAAAACATTGTCCAAGCTCCGGCGCCGAAATTCATCTACGAGAGGGTATCTAAGTGCAGCAGAAACGAACAGACGGGGCCGCTTTCCTCCCAAAAAAACGTGATACCTTCTCCAAGCTTAAGCAGTTGTTTGCGTTCAATGAGTGCCCTCCGCTTTCCGCCCTATATGGTGTGTTTGTGTAGACTGGCAGAGTTTTTCATGGTGATCATAAGTGGAAGCCCAACGTGAAATGCCAATAGAATGTGTCCTTAGATGCGTGATACAAATGCTCAAATGGCAATGCTGACTGTTTTCCTCGAGTCTCCCTCTTCTGTGGGGAAACTGAACACCAGTTTGTAGAGGTCGCGTAGAAAGACGTATTGGGCAGCACGGCCGGCCATGTAGTTGACACTCCTCGCCATGTCGTTTGCCGCGATACGCTTTCCTCGAATCGGAAGCAGCGAAGATCCGCGGAACGATGCATCCGCCTGTACGAGGTTCTTGTAGTTCTGCAGCAACGTAGCATGAGCCGGGAGGGAACCGAAAGAACCCGTGGGCATCTGCTTCACGAAGGCCTGCAAGGCGGCCTTCTCGGATTTGTTGTCGAGCGCTGGATCTCGGGCGTAGCCAACGTTCATAGCCGCCTTGATAACGAGAGCCTTGATTCTACTGGTGTTGCTGTCGTCGCCTGCAGTAGTTGTCGTGGCCGTGCTTGACGTCTTGTTGCTGCTTTGCGAGTAGCTTGACAGCTGGGAAGCGCTGCTCGACCAACGGCCTCCACGGCCACTGTCGGAGGTGGTACCGAGGACCAAGATGTTGGGAACTCGTGGCGATTGACTCTCTGGAGAGATTGGGGTGTCTTCGAATTCCGTGACTGGAGTCTCGGGCACTGGAGGAGGTTTCCTCGTGCGCTCCTCCACAACGCTCTTGTGGCTTTCTCGCTTCGAGTAGGAAGAACGGTTGGATGCTCTGCTATCTCGGCCTGACGGCTGTTCAAAGTTTTGTTGGTGGCCGAAGAAATTTGTCTGACTTGGCCTCGGGGTGTTGCGATCTGGACGGACTTGAGTCCATCCATCTCTGAAGAGATCGCACAATTCCCAACAAGCCTGTACTGCTGACCCCAGGAGTTCCTCGTCGGGGGCCCTCCCATCTCGCCTGTTCTGTCTCAAGCTGAAAAGCATCTCGGCTAGTGACCAGCAGGCTTTCAGTAAAGAGTCAGTCTCCTCGGCCAACTCGCTTCGTTGCTTCATCAGCCGATGACAAAGTGTGATATAGAAATCCAGCGTTCGTTCCCGAAACTGTTCTGGCAAATTTCGTATATCCTGAGCGCTGTACAGACTGTAAGAGAGTCAGGATGCATTCATGCATGATACCGTGACGCGCTCGTACTCACTGGTTATTGAGCTCGAAGCTAACCCGGAGAATTGAATCGGCAACTTCATCCTTCTTCTGTCGGACATCGAAGAGGGACTGACAGAAGTCACGGCAAAGGTCGAGGTTCTCTCGTACGTTGTGACCATACAAGTCCTCGTCCTGGTTGTCATAGAGCCTTTGGCAAAGCTTCCAACAAGCCATCCACGCCTTCTCGTGTGCGTCCGGGGTTCCTGAGCTGTTGAAGACCCTCATCCGGTGGATAGAGCTAAGATTTGCCAAGGTGTTGCATAGCGTCCAGCACTCGTGAAGTGCAGTTCGTAGTGCCGTGATCTCTTCGGCCTCATATGGCAGACCGGGGGTGGCGTAGTCTTCATCGTAAGTTTCGGCGTCGGTTTCTTCTCCCCTCCGTTCATCGATTTCTGATCCATGTTAGTTAGAACCATGAGCGGGCGGCAGAACCAAATGCGTACTCTCGAGGCTGCTAGTGCTGCTTGAGCGAAGCCTGGATGCCTCGCTCAGCATATCTTGTAGATCCTGTGCTCGTGGCGTGGCACTGTCGATGCTGTAGCGTACAGGCCTGACATCCGTGGAGAGTGGAGGAGGAGTAGGCAGTCCGGGAGATCTCGACTTTGTGAATATGGTCAGCCACCTGTCTCTCCTGAAGTCAGTTGATAGCGCACCTTGGATGCATGTTCTGTAACAGGCGGAAGGCTCATTGTATCAGTCTTCGGCGACGTTCTGACATCAGCCTTCGCAGACTTTGCAGACCTCGGTGACGACTTCGCGTCAGACTTTGGCGATGACTGCTCGCTAGCCTGGTCTGGCTTGACAGTAGGGTCATTTGAAACCTGTTCAAAATTAGTCACTGGTCATCTAACATGACCTAGTTGCGACTTACCCAGCTGTGGAAGCTCTCGGGCGCATGGATGACCGAAACAGCCTCTTCGCTGCCAGTCTGTCGAACGTGATCGGGAATATTCGTGGTGAGCATCACGAGCTGGCACATGTTACTATTATTACTATACACCATTTCCGCGGTTCAATCTGCATACCTGGGGGTGAGGCAAAGGATTGGCAATTGTTGGTCGAGCCTGAGCTTCTTCTGCTTCTTCATCTTCGATTTCCGTCGTCTCTGTGCCAGTCGAGGTGACAGGTGAAGGCCCAACAATATCGCTTGGGCTCATGAGATGCATGCCGCTCGACATTCTCTGGATTGAGTTCGGTCGGAGGGAATTAGAGTTGGACTGTTCTGAAGCAGCTGATGACCTGGCTAAGTGTGAGTGCTTGCTTTGAGAAATTGGAGATTTACGTAGCTTACATGCTGGAGAATGGCGATTGGAATGATCCGTTGTCTGGAGAAGAAACAGACATCTCGTTGTGATGCGAGTAGGCCGACATTTGACTTCCAATAGACGATCGCAGGGGCGCTTCGAGTGCCATGATCAGTCTGAAGTCCCTTTCTATAAAGACGACGTCCTAGTCCTTCACGACCTCAAGGGTTGGATTTCAGGCGAACTGCGACGGCGGATGGTAGTCGAAAGAATGCCTCGGGAGCTCGACGCAGCACAGTTGTAGGTTGACTAGGCCGTCTCCAGGGCCGTGTTGGCTGTTGGCCTCGATCCTTGAGGCCGTCGAGGCGAAGGATCAAGCTGTGCTGGATGCTCGGGTCTCGTTGACGACGGCCTGGGGATCACCAAGCTTCGAGACGAATAGCGGCTGGCTTGAAAACGAGAGAGCTCGAGAGAGCGAGGGTGGGGAGGGCGGTTTAAGAGGAGCTGTGCCTACTGCTACCTCAATTCTGGGTTGAGGAATGGTAGGGTAGGGAGCCGGGGGCCCTGGTTGTTCTTGTCTGTACCTCGCTCACGCGAAGTATCGACAGGGTCAGGCGGGTTTGGCAGCGTCGTGGCGGGTCTTCTGCGCTTGCTGGTCGAACGGCTAGGGGAGACTCAAGCAGCAAGCAGTATTACCCGTGGTTCTAGCTTCTGAAGACCGAAGGATAAAATTATGGGGCGGAAGCGTTGGAACGACCTGCGGGCAACACGACTACCGCTTCGGAGGGGGATGGAAGAAAGTGAGAGGACGAGGAAGCACTGAATCAGGCTGAGCTGCGCGTGTCTGCGATTATGCTGCAATGCATCTGTAGGAGGGGCGGTTGAGAAGACCTGCGGCTAAGATTCGACGAAACGGATGACAAGCACGGCTCCACCGAATGCCTAGTCGTCCAGTCGGTCTCGCGCAGCCGGGACAGAAGACAGAAGACGGGCAGACAGCCAGGCAGGACAGACGACAGCCGATGTGGATGTCAAGCCTGTGCCGCACAGGGTCCTAAGACTCAGGGCGGGTAGAGCTTGGTAGCACAGGTCGGAGGTGATGGGACGGCAGCAAAGCGTGGAGTTGTTGCAAACGAAGAGACAGAAGTGAGTGCTCTATGTTCCGTGACCTGAGTCGATGGTAAGGTACCCGGGACGGTGCAAGACAAAGATGACGGACGAGTTGCAAGCTAGATGAGACAGATGTCGGAGTTCTCTGGTGTTGTCTGAATGGCTGGTCGAATTTCGGCCCGCCCTATGGACAGGCACCTCACATGGAAAGAAGGGACCGAGAGCAATCGGCTTTGGCTTTGCTGGCCGAATCATAGATGAGCAACTCGGCAGGACAAATGGAAAGAGGGTGTTGTTGGCATGACCGTCAGTCCCTCAGGTTCGAGGACCACAGCGTAGGAACAGAAAAAAAAAAAAAAAAAGAGGACGGGAGGCGTTGGGACCCGGGCATGATCCAATCCGTGGGCTGCGTGGGACTGCTTGTTCGGGCTCTTCGTTCTCTGACCCAAGAAAGGCTCTGGAGGGGCAGTTGGTAGGGCAGGCACTTGCAGGCATCTTGGGAGGCAGAAGGAGCCAGTGAGATGTGCAGCTGCGCGTGTTTCCCCAAGGACATGGCAGACACCTCCTGACGGGTTCGACCAGTCAGACGTGAGCACAGCGTTGTGTCGGTGGATGAGAAGAGCATCGTCGAGCTGTGGGCTGCATGAAGCAGACAGGCGTCGGCGCTTAGCAGAGGTGGGCGTCGCATCCTCCAGCGAACCACGACCTGCCCTGGCCCTGCGGCTGCCCCACATGGCCCCCGGAGGTGGAGGGCATCTTAGTGCTCGGAGGGGAAGGGAGCTTGGGAAGGGAAGGCAAGCCTTGAAGGTAAGAAGAACATGAACGTTGAACTAGTTTCGGTGCGCAGGTGTAAATGGCTGCTTTCCTCCGGGTAACAACGTGGCTCAAGCATTGGTGTTGTTGTTGGCGGTACTGAACGAGGTGCCCGCCGTCATTCATCACAGTGAGCAGTCTCAATTCCAACGGGTAGGTCGTGTGTAAGACAGCCAGCCACGCCGCATCTGTCCTCCTTTCAATGTCTTGCCTGGCTGTCCACAGTCTGCGTCAACGAGACGAGATGAGGTCGCAGACTCGAGTTCTTAGGCCGAGCCGGTGTGTTGGGCCCGACGGTATCGACCGTGTCTGCATGGCTGTGTTGGGACTTTTGCGCCCTTTTCGATTGCTTGCAGCGTGCCTGCTCCTTCTTGTGCATCAAGGGTGGATGGGCGGATATCTCGCAACAACCTTCTTCTCATGGTCTCCTAGCCACCATTCAGACATTCAAATACTGTCATGAGCCAATCCGCTGATGCCGTGTCATGAAAGACGCGAGCACTCAGTCACGCTTCCTCCAAGTGCGTCTGTGTTGCGTTTGGGGGCGGTGACACGCGTGCGTGTTCGTGTGAACGGCTCTGCCCGTCCGTCATGTCTTCAGCCTGTCTCGGCCGCCCTTTGCCGCCCTGGTAAGATGGTGAGACCGATGGGAGGCTTCGCTTTGCTGGGCGCGGGGACAATTGTTGGAACCTGCACACTTTCACATACACCTGCACTAGCTCCAACACACCTTTCTTATTTGCTGACTCCAAACTGACGGAACCGAAAGTGGCCTCGACCGCGATACTCGACAGGGGGTGTGCTGGTGGTGGCCCGAGTCGGTCGGTCAACAAACAACCAGTGGCTGGGGCGGGCATTCTGTTCCCATTGTCCGAACCAACGTGCTACTGCTATTGCTTTGCTTGGTGATAGTCTGTCTGCCTAATCAGGTCTGGAGGCGTTAGGCCTAGCGTTATCCGAACTCTTGGTAAGATGTCAGCTCAGGTAAACTCGGAATGCATCGTGGTCGTGAGGTTGGACCTACGTATGTATCTTGTCGTCTGTGACGCTTGCCTATCAGCCTACATTTCCATTCTTCATCCTGGGTATACTCACTTCCCAAGCCGATTTGCGAGTACCTTGTCTTTTCCTGGTCGCTCCAAATCAAATCTCCGCTTCTTCTATTCATGGTAACAGCAATTCCGACGATTTGGGCCAGCGGCGGTTTTTCTCGCTGTTGGCACGTCTTGAAAATAAAGTGGACCCGCTCTCCCACTGATCGACCTCCCGCCTAAGGTACCTCAGGTACTGACTGACACGCCAACTCTGACAGGGCACACTGGCCTCCTGTTTGCGCTGGGGAACAAGCCCGGACCCAGTAACGGCTTCGATCCCTACTGGCACGGCAGGTACGTATTTCCCATCACCTTCACGTCCCATTGCAACTGTTGGTTCTCTGACTGAGAGTTTGCCCTTGCTTCTCTTCTCGTCACTTGACGCTCTCTCTCAATGGCTGTTGTCGTGCCACATTTCTTTTTCACCTCCAACCGCATTCGTCCCTCATGCGTGATCGCAACGATAGTCGACTATGGCAACTGACCGACATTCCAAATGCCGGCGAGTTCAGGGCCCGGGGAACCTCCGGGACGGAAGTGGGAAAGGGTCAAGAGCCACCAAGGCAATGGAAAGCTCCAACACGGCGTCCTCTTGTTCCCTCCCGGAGTCTCCTCGGGATCATGCGGCGGAACGAAGATCCCTATTGTTGGCAACTTGACCCCGGTCCCAGAACCCGGAAAGACGGAACCATGAGGCGGACCAGCTTGATTCCAATTCATCTCGAAATACCCGCGGCCCTGGCCAACCTCCCCGGCAAGGTGTCGATGTCCCGCAGCCACAATCATCACCTGATAAAACCTCGCTTCCCAAGCTGTCCCGAAACTCGGGTCCATGTTTCCTGCCGCATGCTGTTGGCCCTGAGCTCGCCATGGCATTCCTGGTCATTCTCCTCATCCTTGATGAGTTCCTTCCCAGCTGTTCACCTAGTGCGGTGATAACTGTCGGTGCCTCCCACTGATCACAGCGCTAGCAAATATTCTGGTAAACAAGCGGAGGTGACCCCGGCGATGTGGCGGGGTGCCAGCTCCAGGACCCAGGAATCTGTATCCGGGCACCATTTGCTGATCGCCGATGGAGGCGGGAGGGGTGATGGGGTTGTACTTCACACCATCCAAAACCCTCGTCTGCGATGCCTGGAAGGATCAGCTACGATGCTCTATATCGCCGGGCTGCCGCGTTTCCTGATTCTCTGATATCGCAGAAGATTATCAAAGGCCTCGCGGAGTATGCATGCTACTTCTCCGGCCTTCCAACACCACACAGACTGCTCCCAACTCGGACGCCGACATATGGATCATGGTTGACTGGGGTCGGCGCTGGTATCCCTGGCGCCACGACCGCATCACGCATGCAGGCCAACGCGCATAGGCGCCAACAATTCTGTTCTATGAATTGTTACGGCTCAGTCTTCCCATTTCGGGCAACGCCTCCATTCTGTGCGACCGATAGGAAGCTGAGCTTCTCTGCTTTCTGGGTCTAGCGAGCCACTCGCAGCAGCCATTGCGCGCCAGTTGGATCCTCTATCGCGGTTACGACGGAGTCGTCTTGCGCGAAAGTATCAACTTCATGGGTGGAGCTGTGGGATTTGATCCTAAGTTTGTCTTCTAACCGTTGTTTGTTTACGCACAATGCATCCATCAGGCGGACCTATCTCCATACTCTGCACTCCGTGCGTCAATCCAAGACGTGTAGTACTTCCCTGCGTCCCACCGACAAATCACTACCTCCCATGAAATGAAGACCAGGCCCCAAGGCCGCGGATGTTATCCGGTTCTGGAAAGTGTGTTGGTGCTCTGGGTGCTCTTCGCGGCAAAATCGCCGCGTCATTTCCAGTTCCTCGGGTTCTTCAATCGGCCACCGGACTCATCCTACGACTTGCGCAGCAACTTTGCTGCCATTGCTAGCCGACCCTTGCGGTTGATGATATACGATGATTTGCATGGTTGAGGAAGACGATGAGCCTCGGCGGAGCACTCAATGCATCCACATCGGCCAGCACACCTTTCAGGCAGCAATTGGCAAGCCTCTTGGACTGTTAGACTACGAAGACGCATTGTCTCATCCATCTTACGGGGCTCTGACCAGCCACTGAGGAACGACGTTTTGGCCCCCAATACCCAGACTGCCGAGAGTTTGAGGCTCTTCTGACCGAGACAAGATGCAAAATTCAGCAATCACGCCCTCATGATTCGAGTACATACCGTGGCGCACTGGTGGTCAGCGACAGGTAACCAGTCGGGGAAGCGATGGTGTTACGTTGAAAATTCTGGACAATTCTTTCTACCTTGACCGCCAGTCGAAGACTTCCTCCGATCCCAGTTGAAGCACCAACAGTCGACTAACGCACTGCAGCCAAGTTGGGCGTGGGCTTGCGACATCCTGTGGAATGCCTGTCCGATAATCCGCTTGGTATACCCACCTAGATTGTTCAACCAGAGTCCCCGATGCCACAGTTGTTGGAACAAAAGCCCAAGTAAAACAGCAGACATGGCTAGACGAAAGACTGTCGCATTAAATTAATCAGGTCCCGACATACGTTCTTTTCACATGAGAAGTACACCAAGCGGCAGAATGATGTTGAAATCGCAACATCCTCAAGGCAGAGTTTCCCAATCTCTGCTCACAGCCCAAAACGCAAGCCTAGTTCGGATTCATTCGGTCTCTCTTGGTTGCGAGGGGACGTGCGTTTGCCTGATCACCAAGGCAAGAAACCTCATCGCGGGTGGGAATACCAGGGGTTCAACGTTGCTTTGTAACTCGGTCGGCTTGATAGGCACAGTGGGTGCCGGTTCTTCGTCGTGCACGGGTTGTAAACCGTTGTTTATTTCAGGCACTCTGGTTCCCTAACGCCTTGCAATGCTTTTGAATATCCCAAACTCCTAATATACCGTCACCCCTTCTTGAATCTACGGGTTCAAGGACATCTTCTTCTCGTTACGTCCGTCGGGAGTGTACCTGAAGTTACGCGTAAGAAGTCTGGAACAACGCCGCCTAAGATTCGGAGAAACATACTTGAGAAGCTTCTCGATAAGGTCAACGTGGGTCATGACCATACGACGGCAGCAGTAGCGCTTGAGGCCAAGCTGGTCCATGGCGTCGCTGTGTCAAATGTCAATGATGCGCTCGAACATGCCCGATGAGGCCAGCCGCTCCAACTCACCCATCCGTAATGCCGTCGTCAATGAGCTTGAGGTAGCGCTCCCAAAGGTCGCCAGTGACCTGCGTGATTCGTCAGAAACCGCATCTTGCGCGGAGGGGCGTCGCATCGACTAACCTTGCCACAGGAGAAGCAACGAACGGGAATGATCATCTTCGCGGTGTTTTCGGGGTATCAAGATGTCCGTTAATCGGAAGACTGAGCGTGGAGCAGCGGTCGTCTCGGACGTAGAAAATTCGGTCGCGCAGTCGATCGCAATTGAGTCGCCGTCGCCGAAGAAACTGTGAAAGAGGTACCACCGGGCGCGCTGCCTGCGGCGTGCTGGACAAAAATTTAGCGGTCCGTTAGTTTATCCGCTTATCTTATCAGCAATGGATCCACTGTGGGGATATCCACCAATTGCATGGCCCGGCGACGCAGCGGGACCAAAAAATTCCTGGGAAGCAACTCTTGAACTTTTTTTCTGGAAGGGTCGTGTGCGAGCGGAACAGAGCAGGAAATCCAAGCCAAATCGTCGAAGGTCGGCTGCAAAGTTATTTTTCCCTCTTTACCGCCCCGAATCCAACAGCAGCCACTCTTTCTGCTTTCTGTCGACCTTTGCACAAAAGAAAAATGGCGCCCTCTACCCCGAGAAGTCGGGACGCCGACACGAAGAAGCGCAAGAGAGACCCAAGCGACAAGGACGGCCAGACGAAGCGCCTACGGCACAAGGGAAGCAAGCCTACGAACAACGGTGATACCGACTCTGGGGATCTTCGCGACAACGCCTTGAACGTTCTGTCGCAGCTCAAGAAGAACCTTACGGACGACCAAATCGAGACCGAGCTCTCCAACCTGGGCAATTCAGACCCCCAGGCGACTGGATGGCAGGTTTCCGCGCCAATGGGTGGCCGCATGGCCGATATCGACCCCATTTTCGTCGAGAAGGAGAAGTGAGAGCACCCGCGCCTTGTTCTGGTTGACTTGTCTGACGTGCGACTAGGTACTTGATCGTTACTTACAACACCTCTCTCCAAATCTACTCGGTTGCCGAATCCCTCCTTATCCGAAGAATTGCTCTCCCAGTGGTCCAGAATACGTATGGAGACAAGTCCAATGCGCCGAACATCGTGGCTACATGCCTCTCTCATACAAAGCCCGACTTTGTCTGGGTGGCCTGCTCCGACGGCAGAGTCTGGCGCGTCAACTGGAAGAAGGGAACCCAAGTCGACCGGGAGTTTCGCACAAAGTCGCAAACTGCGCTTGACATGTCAGTCGCAGCAATCCAGGGAGAGAAGAACAGCATCGAAGTCATCTACGTGTCGGAGTCAACGGTGCAGCTGAAGGGCGAGATTGTGGCGTACTCTGGGCCAGACTTTACCCAGCCGACATGTGAGATTCTCTTCACGACGAAGCAGGCAGAACAGACTATCCACCTGCTACGCTCAAGCGCTGATGGCAAGACGGTTATTGGTGCCACGAGAGACAATCTTATCGTCGGAACAGTCACACCCAATGTCACCAAGACGGACCTCGGCTTGGAATGCGAGTTCTTTGCCTTCAACACCACCGATATCGTTTGCTCCCTCGACTTCAAGATTACCAACCGAGATGACGGCATTGTTGTCGACCTTATTGCCGGATGTGCTCGAGGTGCCATCTACTACTACAACGACATCCTCAGGAAGCTCCAAAACCTGAATGCGCCCAAGTCGAAGAGGGACAGCCTGCAAGGCCGCAAGTACCATTGGCACAGGAGAGCAGTGCATAGCGTCAAGTGGTCCAAGGATGGTAAGTGCTGATAAGACTCGATTCACTTTGAAGCTTTGACTGACACTGTGGGTTCCAGGCAATTACATGCTCTCTGGCGGCTCTGAGAACGTCCTTGTTATTTGGCAGATGGACACTGGCAAGCTGAACCACTTCCCCCATCTTTCAGGAAGCATCGAAAACGTGGTTGTGTCACCCGCGGGATCCTCCTACGCCCTGCACCTTGATGACAACTCCCTCATGGTTGTCTCAACTGCCGATATGGTTCCGAAAACTTACATCTCCGGCATCCAATCGGCGGCTCGTTTCACTTCAACACCCAAAGACTTGCTTGTCAAGCGCGTCTGGTCAGCCGACCGTGAGGTGCGCCACCATGTGCCCGCCGCTCTCAACCCGGCAGAGCCGTCAAGACTGTACGTCTGCACAGGTGCCGGTCAACAGGCCATGCTGGCTGGTGACCTACAGTCTGCGCCCTTGCTGCAGTCATTCGACATGGAATCTTTCAGAAGCGTCGCGAAGCAGGCCCTTGCGAGAACCCAGCCTACGGATGTCAACATCACGTCCAAGGGAAACCCAATTTCGGAACCCCGCATAACCCACGTCGCTTTCTCTCAGGATGGTGGCTGGCTCGCCACGGTTGACGACTGGCAACCCCCTAAGCGCGATCTGGAGAAGATGGCTCCTGAAGCTCGCGAGGAGTTTATCAGGGCGAGACGCGAGGTGTATCTCAAATTCTGGGCTGTCGGCGAAGATGACCAGCCTTTCGCTTTGTCCTCCAGGATCAACAACCCCCACATCACCAGCCGACCTGAGACTGTCCTGGATCTGGCTGCGGACCACACCTCGAATCGCTTTGCCACCCTGGGCGACGACGGCATGGCGAGGATATGGCATTCCAAGGTCAGAAGGCAGGATGGCGTCGAATCTAAAGGCACATCCGGCGAAGTTTTGCAGTCCTGGTCATGTGCTGTTGCCGTGGCTTTGGGCAGCAGCGTGGGATCTGACGCTCTGGCAATTACTGGCGAAAACGCTGGTGAGCGCAGCGGCAGCCTTTGTTTCTCCGAGGATGGGTCTACTCTCTTCATCGCCTTTGGCAATTCAAACGACGGAACCGTCTACGTCGTTGACACGAAATCTGGTGAAATCAGACTCACATTGGAAAACATGTGGAAGGGACATGTCCGCCGCCTGCAGGTTCTCTCTCCTTACATCGTCACTCTCTCCGACGACGTGAGAGTGTACGATGTGGTTGCCGACGAGTTGCAGTATGGCATTCAGCTGCCTCGCGGGCGCAATGCCAACATGACCAGAGAGTTCAGCCACTTGGCCATTGACCGCAAGTCAAGAACATTCGCCGTCATTGTTCCCGGCGGCCAAGTCTCGCAACTTGCTGTCATGAAGCCGGAAGAGCCAGAATTGCTCTGCGTCAAGCGCATCCCCCACAGAATCACGAGCTTGGTCTCCACAGGAAGCTCCTCTGGCTTTGTCGCCGTTGACGATTCGGCTCAGGTCTGGACCATCGCTGAGGCTTCCGACACGGCCGCAGTGGCCATTTCAAGACCACTCGAGGACATGCAGTTGGATGGTGAGCCTGTTGCGGAAGATGCCATCGAAGACGAGGAAATGGAAGAGGACGAGGAGATGGCCGTTGATTACGAGGTAAACGGAGCTGGGGAAGAGATGGAATTGGACGATGACGACGCGCAGCCCGCCACTATCAACAGGCAGCGTCTGGCGGAGTTGTTCGACGCGGCGCCAGCATTTGCCATGCCGTCTGTCGAGGATATGTTCTACAAGGTCACAGGGATGCTAGCGACGAAACCTCTGGCATCATCATAGACTTAAAAGTTGTCAAAATTTGTTTAATATACCCAATAATAGACTGTTTACAGGAACAATGTCGACTGTGCCGTTGGAGTTGTTGACTTTGGTCTCAGGGGACTAACACGTCATCCAATCAGGCCTAGTCTGGCCCGAAGACAGCCGTACAATTTGTACCCCGCGGCTCCGATGCGGGGCAGAGCCCGACGCTCAGAGCCCCGCTGCCGCAGCACGCCATCCCGTCACGTCATTGGGAATTCAATAGCCATCAGCTTACTTGACATACACGGTCGTACTTCCTTTCTTCCGATATCTGCATCTATCATACGCTCCTTACGCCTTTGCGTGCAGCACGTGCGGAGAATTCTGCTGCTATAAACGGCCCCTTGTGCATGTTGACGAGAATCTCACCACGACTTCTGTGTCTCACTTCTTCGGACTCTGTCTCATCGACACAATGTCTTTCACATCCATTCCAGTCCTCGACCTGTCGTTGTCTCGGGATCCCAAAACGAAGCCTCAATTTCTTGCAGACCTCCGCCATGCGCTGATGGAAGTTGGCTTCCTGTATCTTAAAAATGCAGGTATCCCTGATGAGCTGTTCCAGAGGGTGATCAAGGAGGGAAAGGCCTTTTTCGACATTCCCACGGAAGAAAAGTACGACATACTTCATCTACATGGCTCACACACACGTTGAGCGCGACGCATCGGACGAACTAACATCTCACCAGACTCAAAATTGAGATGAAGAACGCCAAGTCCTTCCTGGGATACTCCCAACTCTCAGCCGAGATCACAGCTGGCAAGATAGACCACCGCGAACAGATCGACCTCTCGACGGAGCATCCAGTGCCAAGTGCAAAAGATCCTCTCTATTACAACCTCCTCGCACCAAACCAGTGGCCCTCAGAACAGGCCCTGCCCGGCTTCCGGGACACCTTCACGGACTACATGAACCGCATGGGCAAGATATCCATCGCCTTCACCTCTCTCATCGCCGAGGCCATCGGCCTCCCGCCCAATGCCTTCAACAAATACTTCGACGCAGACCAGCAGCACAAGCTCAAGATCGTTAAGTACCCCGACGTCAGCGAGCTGGGCATCGACGCGGCGTCGGGCGTGCAGGGCCAGGGCGTCGGCCCGCACAAAGACAGCATGCTGACGAGTTACCTCCTCCAAGCGAGCCACCACCGCGGGCTGCAGGCGCAGAACGTCAAGGGGGAGTGGATCGACGCGCCGCCCATCGACGGGACGCTCGTGGTCGCCATCGGGCAGGGGATGGAGGCGTTGACGCAGGGCGTCTGCGTGTCGACGACGCACCGCGTGCTGAGCCCCGGGCCAGGCGAGGGCGCGCGGTTCTCAATCCCCTTCTTCCAGGGTGTCAGGGGCGACGCGGAGTTTGAGGATCTGGAGAGCGTCGGGGTGGGGAGCGTGCCGGAGGAGGTCAAGGAGCAGAGGCGCCAAGTGATTGAGAAGAACGGGGGCCGGCTTGACGATGTTGAGTTCACGTTTCGCAAGGGCGGCGTAGCGAAGACGCTTGGGGAGGCGACATTGAGGAACCGGGTGAAGAGTCATCCGGATGTTGGCGAGAGGTGGTATCCTGACATTCTTGCCGCTATTCGGGAAGAGCAGAGGGCAGCGGTTGCGGTGCCAGCGCAGTGAGGCTGGGTTCTAGATGTCAGTCATAGACGTTCCAACTGATCGCATGAAGCATCGCCAGGTCTTGTTATATCGTGGACTCGTATTTGTCTTTTTCCGATATAAAGAGAGCAAAATTCCAATATTACGCCTTCGCTGAATGCCCTGCCTCACCAGACTACGCCTCGCTGCTCAGCCTCACCCCGCGCCAATCTCCCAGACATCAACACCCTACCACCAACGCCTAACACACACCATATGGCTTTTATCCGCCTATGCGGCGACAAAGGAGGGGAAGCAGTCGGCAAGACCCTTGCTGTGCTTGTTCTCGGCGTGCTCGGTAAGACTAGATGGCACAATTCGTCAGCACATGCGCGCAAAGACCTGGGGCAATGTGTTGCCCGCTGAGTATCGGGACAGGAGACATACGCGGGAGCCTTGGTGGTCTTGAGGAAGGTGGCCTTGCAGATCTGGCACTGGATGTCCTTGGCGGCAGCGTTCTGTCATTGTTCGTATGAGCGCATGTTGACTAGCGAAAGAAACATATTCAGGAAAGACGCAGACTTACCACCTTGAGCTGAGAGCCCTTGGGCTTCGCATCCTTCTGGGCGCGATCGCGCTTCTGCTGAGCCTTCGCTCCCTATAGTCCGGAATGTCAGCAAAAGCCTGCCCCTCAATTTGTTTCCACCAAGACCCTGATCAGCGGTGGGGGGCAGAGGGGTGTTTGTTTGGAACGTACGTTGCCCATCTTGACTGCTTGGTGATTGACGAAAGTCGGATAAGTGGTGAGTCGTTGTCTTCCGGAGAGCTGGTAGCGCGAGTCGGTAGCGGTAATGTGAAAGATCGCTGGGTTTCGGGAGGAGAAAGGACGAAAGTTGCTGAAGCGGGCGCAGACGGCACACTTTTTTTTCTCCCTCGGACGACCCCGTAGCGCTTCTGCATGGATCGGCAGCCTAGACTCAGCGAAGAAAATGCACGGACCCCCAGACTCGGTGACCAACGGGCTGCCTCCACTGAGGGGCAGAGCTTGACCGCCTGGAAACACTTCACTGTTGGGCTCCGGTGAGAGGAACGTCTTGCATTGGGAGACCTATCAGAAAACGTATCTTGAAGTGTTCGGCTCCGATAGAATGGCCCGGCCCGGGTCTTTTCAGTAACCGTTTCATCCAATCTTCTTCCAGCAGTACATCCCCCTGGTGCTTCCCGCCCACTTCTGTCTCTGTCGTTTCTATCGCCGTCTCCTGAACTTCTGATCAGCTGCCATGTTCTTTGGCAAGGGACTTTGTGTGGGAATGGCTTCGATTAAAGAGCAGACCGTGTCTACTAGGTGGGTGTAGTACTGATGCTTACATAAGGGGCAAGAGGCTTTCACGTGTTGATGGGTTTCCCGTTTCATTTCAGCGACCCACAATGTTTCTGAGCACTGTGCAGAGCAGGGGAAAGCTTCTGGGCACCGTCAGTTTCACATAGTCGCTGCATCGGTTGGCTTCGTCTTCCTCCTACACCGCTGAGCGCTGAACTACGTACTTGTCGCGGGTAGTTGAGTCCTTACGCGATATAACGACGCGCAACATACCAACCCGGGGCGGATGATTGAAATTCCAACATTGCCTGCGACGCGTGTAATCTCCTTCGAATCGCGTTTTCCTGCAAACTTCACGAACACGGCGACCTGCAGGGAAAGGGACTTGATCAACTCACCTCATCCTTCCAGATAACGGCTGGCATATCAAGTTGAAGCTTCTTCCTAATTGGGAAACCGCATCCACCAGCTACGTCAATTCCGATCACCGGTTCCTGGGCTACGGCGACTATGTCAAGCTCCAAGCTCGTGTCGCCTGATAAGGTGACGAACAAGGAGTTCGCAGAGCTCCTCGCTAGCTATGAACCCCTGATTGATTCCATTTCAGCCTCGAAAGGCGGTACGTCGGCCCTTGATCGCGGCCTCCCCCGCACTCATAAGTCTTTCCCACGGTATCCCTAACTGCCGCATATAGCCAAGTCTGGTCAGAAGACCCTGCAAGAGCTGGATCAGTTCCGTTTCGTCGAGGCCCCGGCCCTCTTTTTGCAGGAAGCCCCTAAACGATCCATGAACCATGATGATATCAAGGTCCTCGTTGACTGGAAGCTGTAAGTGCATGCTTCTTTAATTACACTTCACGGCCTATAGCGAAGTCACAAGTGTAACGAAGTCAACACGAGATGACGGCATGGTTTGATTACGTTCGTCGTGGAATGAATGTCCGTCTGACACACCCAAATAGTCGCCACGGCAAGTTTCGCCCGACTCTGATGAAGCTTGTCTCGTCAAATGACTCTTCCACGGCAGAGAAGACCGTGAAAGAGGGAGTGGAGGCCTATCAAGGCGTGTCAGACCTATCGGCATCACTCAACATTTTGACCAGACTCAAAGGAATCGGTCCTGCAACTGCTTCGCTTCTTCTGGCGGTGCACTATCCGGAGCAGGTCCTCTTCTTCTCGGATGAGGCGTACTACTGGTTATGCAACAAGGGCCAGAAAGCGTCGCTCAAGTACAATATGAAGGAGTATGAGTCCCTCAATGCGGAGGCACGGAAGCTGATGAAAAGGCTGGACGTCTCAGCAATGGAAATTGAGAAGGTGGCATATGTTTTACTCAAACAAGAGGGAACCGCCTCTGTGGCAAAGACTTCCTCGAGCCCCAAGGCCACGAAGGATGAGCCGAAGGGTACAACGAAGGCAGCGTCTTCGAAGAGAAAGAAGAGCACCGACGAGATGGTAGAAGACAAGGGTCCAGTCAGACGGTCGAAACGCGGGAAGGCGACATGATAAGCTTCTTAGAACTGGCGATCACTGGCGGAATATGTGTCCCGTATTTGCATCACGGCACATAATAGCCACAGTCGGGGCGGCTACACCCAATACGGAACCGTGGAGCCCGTGGATCTACCGGGCCAGCTCCGCGGTGCATGCATATCCAGCTGGAGGGTATCACGGGTACATCATGCGTCCCGAGGCCACGAATGCACGGATCTTGGGCGGAGATTCCGCATTGCAAGTTGGATCTCATTCGTCTTTTCTGACCGATGATTTTCCCATTGGGTTTATAAAAAGAGCAGGGTCGAACGACGATTGAAGCGGCTCAGCGGCCCGGCCACAGCGCAGTCAGCACAGCACAATTTCCAGCTCAGGCGCCCGATTTTTTTCCGGCACGCGTGATCTGCAAGACCCCGGATCCCAGACGGCGGGCGCCGGGACCACTGTTACTTCAGTGCATATCCAATCCATTCACACGACCACCAGCACACCGACGATACGGAGGTCTTCCGCCACGTCGTGTGCAACTCGTTTCTCGTCCCACACGATGAACGATGAATTATTCGAAGGGCAGGCCCAATTTGGGGCCGTTGGCGACATGCCGCCTCCACAACCTCCAGATTTCTCATCAATGCCCTACTCCTCCAACCTCTTTTCACAATACATTTCGCCGTTTGATACACCTAGCTTACTCTGGTCGCAATCATTTCCCCCAGCAATGGACAACCGCCCGAGAGGCTTCATGCGAGCAGATGAGATATTCTCAGAGAACGGTGGGCCAATTCCACTCCCGCCGAGGTTCGCCCAGATCAAGCGGAGCCTCATCGCGGGCAAGGAGACGGCGATAGTGGATTCTTGGAATCGGCTGCTGGTTGCCCTCCGGGCCGAGATTGCGTTGATAGGAGTAACAAAGTCTGACATCATCCCCACCATCGACTTTTCGGAGCTCAAGGACCATGCCCGCGTCTCCGAATTTGCCGCAAAGCTCCGACGCCGAGGTGGCGCCGTGATTCGCAACGTGATTCCGCCGGGCCAAGCTCAAAACTGGCGGGAGGAGACAGAGACGTACCTCGCCGATAATCCGGAGACCAGAGGGTGGCCGACGCGTGACCCCCATCTGTTTGGAATCTACTGGTCGCCTGCTCAGATCAAGGGTCGAGCTCATCCAAATGTCCTTGCAGCCCAGCGGTTCTTGATGGGCCTTTGGCGCTCGAGGAACCCCAACGCCTCGGTGGCAGTGGACTTGCCCGTGGCCTACGCAGACCGTTTGCGAATTCGTGCACCAGGCGACGAGTTCTGGCATTTGAACGCCCACGTTGACGGCGGCAGTGTTGAACGATGGGAGAGTGACGGGTATGGAAACGCCGGCACATATCAACGCATATGGGATGGAAAGTGGGAGGACTACGACCCCTGGGAATGCAGCACGCGGCTCAAGGTCACATCGGATCTTTACAATGGCGCGGGTTCATGCAGCATGTTCCGCATGTTCCAGGGTTGGCTTTCCATGTCGGACATCAATCCCGCTGACGGCACCCTACTGCTATGCCCAATGCTTCAGCTCGCAACTGCCTACTTCCTTCTACGGCCTTTTTTTTCTCCACTGAACCCGTCCCCTGAGGCTGCGAACTTTCTCGCCCGCGAGAACTGGTCTCTCGACTTTATGCAGACAAGCATCATCCAGGGTGCCGTCCCGTCGTATACGCAAGAGCTGAACGCCTCCCTCCATCCTCACCTGCAGTTCGACAAGTCCCTCGTTCGCATCCCCCCTGTTCGGCCTGGAGACTACGTCGTGTGGCACCCGGATATGGTTTATGGTGTCGACAGGGTGCCGCCATCGGCTCTGCCTGCAACAATCATGTATATTCCTGCCTGCCCACTTACACAAACGAACGCTCTGTATCTCGCTCGCCAGAGAAAGGCGTTTCTCCTCGGCCAACCTAGTCCGGATTTTGGTGGCGGACGCGGAGAGATTTCTCACCTGGGTCGACCTGGTGTTCAGGAGGTCAGCGATGCGGGCGGCGAAGATGGGCTTAGGGCCATGGGCTTGCTGCCTTGGGAAGATCGAGAGGGGAGGAGCCCAACAGTGAAAGCTCTGGTCGGGATGGCGAACGCCATCTTGTTCCCGGATCAATATGACATGGTTTGATAGGAATCATGATGGCCCTTTTGAGGTTTACCGGCGTTGGAGAAGAGAAAGGAAAACAAGCTGATACCTCTGTGTTCTTCGGTATTCATCGCGGCTTTCTGGACAATGTTTGGGCAAGTTCGAAAAGTAAACGGCGGAGGCTAAGATTGAAAAGGCTGTTTAAGCCACTAATTGAGTAATAGATGCCTCTGCTGGTTGCTGACGCTTGTGGCCTCCAATGAGCCTGTTGAGAAAACGAGGCTCTGTTACCAGAGTGCTTACCCTCCTCTTCGGTGAGATCCTGCCTACATGTAACGATCCTAAACGATGCTGTTACACAGGGCAGTGCAGCAACCCCACTTGCGCATCTGGCAGCTGCGTGTCTGGATTATCCCCAAATGCTCTGCAGAAAACATGGGGGTGACCACTGCCCTGCCACTCAGTTGGCCCCCAACTTTCTTGGACGTAACCGCCGAGGATTCATAGACATGCAGCCTTGCCTTTTACGTCCGAAGAAGGCTCCACGCACAAGCTTATATATGAAGCCAGCCTCTTCAGAAAAGTAGCGCAATGCCTTCTTGCAGCCTTACCCTGCACAAATTCCGACCATGTCATCTTCTTTGGCTCGATTCTACTCAACGCTTGCATTCCAAATCGTCTGGAGGCTCGTCGTGAGGGTATTTCACGGCTTCCGGGGGCGCTTCCGACCAATTCTACGAGCCGTTGGTCTCGGCATCGTCGCATTCATCGGCAAAGACAAGCCGGAGCCCCCAAAGGTTCTCATAAGCCAGTCTCGGGCTGTTGCTGTATCTCGATGCGCTATACATATACTACCGACGGCCGTCTCCCTTTTCCTGATTTCCTTCAATCTACAAGGATACTTCATCGGTTCAGAGCTGCAGGGAAATAAGGATCAGGATGATGTCAAATCTGGCGTTTTACAGCTTGCTGCCAAGATTCAGGTACCTGCCTTCGTCTCAAGAGACTCAGTCCATGGTTCTGACTTCACGGATCCTCAGGAACTTCTCATCGTATCAAGTCTTGGGACTATCATCTTCCATGTTCTACGTGAGGAGTTGGTTTTTGGCGATGGTTTGCCACTTGGGCTTGTTATTTCGGGTTGGCAATTCACACAGCTAAGGTAGGCAGGATGACGTCCAAGGCTAATGGCCCGATGCCTCTCTGACCCTTATTGCCTAGTTACTTCTGGTCAGCCGATTTCTGGGGAGCGATATTTTGCCCTAGCTCTGAACCTCGAAGCTACATCAAGCGTCTTGCTCTCCTGGCACTCATTGGGATTTCTGGCCTGATTGCTGTCATGGCGGGCCCAGCTGCTGCGGTCCTCATGCTACCTGCTCAACGGGACTTCGACATAGGCGGTGGTGTTTACTGGGCGAATGGCGGTGACGCAGAACTCTGGCCGAAAGTTCTCGACGCAGAGTACTACTCGAGTTGGAACTGCTCGTCCTTGCAAAACCAGCTCGAACAGCACCAATGCCCGGCTGCTGGATTCTCGACTCTTCACAGCCATTATCTCGCCAACGCCGCGCGCCCAAGGACACATGTCGATTATCAAATCACAACCGGGCTTGTCAGCAAAAGCATATACGTCCAACCATCCGCAGCTTACATGTCTGACACGTGGGCGTTTACGGCTCACGGCCCATCAGCCCGTGTCCACGATCTGATGCGGTTTCTGCACCTGAGGTCTCTTGACTACCTAGATCGCCGCCAGGCGCGAACTCCCCTCGGTCTCAAAAATCTTAAATTCTCTTCGAAGCAGAGATACACTCTCGAGACCCAGATACCCGCAGCTAGAACTGTGTGTGTATCGAATGGTGTGGTCGATTATGGAGTCCCTAGCAACCTTACGTTACCGTTCTTGGATCTATCAGTCTCCGATCGCGCCAGGAGGCCTGACAATGACAGCGGTCTATGGAAACATCCAGGCATGGACGACGGTTACCATTATCTTGACGTGTTCCAAGACGTGCGAGAACATCTATCCAAGAGGGGCATGATGGAAGCCAACGCTACCTTGGTAAACGAAACCAGCATCTTTCATCTACACAAACGTATCGTTGCTGTTCCTATCGATATATGGAACGGGGAAGCAGCGAGCCCCCTCGGACTGGTCATATTTGTAAAAGCAGAGGGCGTGAACTTTCTAGCTGGAACAACCAACCTCCTTACCTGCTCCATCGACGCACGCTGGGTAAAGGCCAAAACGTTTATCGAGATGTCGCCGTCGAGTGGCGTGATCGAGCACGACTTTAATAACGGGAGAGTCTATAGCAACATCGAAGTTGAGCTAGACACAAGACTGAATAGGCCTTTGTGGCGTGTACCACTAAGGGCCACTTCGGCCAACTCAACTCGGGAAGGTATAATCCGCCTGAAGCCTAGCTGGTACGAGTCGCTCCATCCACCAGTTTACGATACTCCCAACGGACTTGCTGGAAACATTTCAGAAGGTCGATATAGGACCACCCTAGAGAGAATTCTGGACTTAAGCTTTCACAATGATGTGATGGATCCGGTCTCCGTTCAGGAGAGGATCGTCACAACCATCGTGGAAGCCCTATCGAGATGCGGCAGTATTCCTAACAGCGATTCAAGCAGGTTTCTGGAACCTTTGCAAAGGTGGCGTGTCGGAGATACTCTCAGCCCTCCGGATGAAACCGCTGCGAGAGCTCTAGTGAAGAGAGGAAAGCCTGCAGAGAATTTTCTTCTTCCTAAATCTGTGGCAGGTTCGAACGAGTTCGGCTCAGCACGAATGATTGTAGAGGCTCACTACGGAGGGTAAGCCATGATGACGTCTGGCTGGTTTGGGTACTTTTGCATTTTCATTCTCATGGCCCATGCGGTTATGGCGATAACCCATCTACTCGTCTGTATTTACTCGCGACGGACGGGACACGCCTGGAGCAGCATTCTCGAATTCATCGCCTTGTCGTACAAGTCGAACCCTCCGCCGGAGCACATTCTCAGCAATACTTGCGCTGGTGTCACATCCTTCAAGACAGTCGGGTCAATAGCATGGGTGGAAGAGACACAAGAGACCGGAGGACTGAAGAAAGTTAGCGGCGAGGGTCTTTCTCTGATAATCACAGACCGTCATGAGAGGAGGCCTGATGGACTCAGGCCGACCAAAGGCAATAGGTATAGCGAGTGACAAGTCAATACCTGCCTGCCTTCACTTGGAGGAGGGACTTCGGACGATGGCAAAAGATCGCCAACGGGACGCTTGACGCATTGGGTCCAAAAAGCAAAAACAAGTGTTCCGAAACCGAGAATCGAACTCGGGGCTATGCCTAACCTCTCAAGGTCATGAGAGGGCATCATGTTGGCCACTACACCATATCGGAGGACTATGGAAAAATCGGCGGCAAAAACTACTAAGGACCTGGTGTTGTCGGCCCCACTCCGCGCTAGCGGGGAGTTTGTGTAACCCTTCCAGGGAAACCCCAAGCGTCGACGACCTCCGCCGGTCGTACGTGGACCGGATTTTCGGTGCAAACGAGTCATGGCCCAGTTCACATCCCATGTCAGACCGTCTTTCCACAAATCCCGTTGCCTGCCGGGACGTTATCCGTGCCATTCTCGCAAACGCATCCGAGCCGTCGGTTCTCACACCAACATCCGGATATTTCGAGAGGTGGGATTTGCCCACCACCCTCCGGCAAATGGACACCCGCCGCCCCCGGGGCTCTTGGGGGGAAACCAGAAGCAGAAACCGGTGCCGGTGGGTTGTATATTGGTGGGGACGAGTGACGTAGATCGATCTTTCTGCAGTTCATCGGAGAATGGTGGTGATGTTCTCCCAGGATTCAGCTCAAGCGAGGGCGAATGTAGATGGTACTTCCGGCTTTGGGAGGGTGTTGTATACGATACACTCGTCTCTCATCTTGGTAAAGGGGATGGTCGTTTCTTGGCTAGGCCTCGCTTCGTTCCTTGTCTGAACTGTTGTTAATCTCGTCTCCCCATCGATAGTCAGCGGGACGCTCCGAGTTTGGACGATAACGCTGGAGACTTTGCAACGTGCATACATCAGCTGCTTCATGCTCTCATGTGTGTGTCGTGGCTTGAGTCGTGAAAGTTGCACGGCACCGTTAGCCGCCCCATCGTGCGTTCGTCAGAGTCGTCAGAGTTGGCAAGATTATGACGCAAGTCAGATATCATATCGGAGCCCGCGTGGGCTGCACGGAGGTTGATCAACGTTGTATGGGGAATGCCTTCCGGTGCGGTTTATTGTTCCTGTGCCCCATCCAATACACGTTGTGTCTAGAACCCGGGCCTTGGCAGGAAGCTGGGACTGAATCATGTTCCGTGCTTCGGCGGCATCTTCAGTCCCCCGACTGCGGACTGCTTTCCCACCTCCAACCTCCGGGGCTCCGCTCCAAGACTTCTCTCCAAGACCTCCTAAAAAGCTCCGGACGTGGGACCATGTTGCGTGTGTCTCCAGGACCCTGGTTGGAGCACGTACGATGTGCTATTTCCAGGGGTCCCGAATCCGAGGGGATCTGCTTTGGGGACATGATCCGGATCTAACCTCGAATCTTCACCGTTTGGGTAGCGTTTGCAGTCGACATCTCGCATATAACGGTGGACGATGTCGTGATAGAGCGAGCACCTGCGGCACCGCCCAGCAACCAACCCTCACTGAGTCGAGACTCCCCAACTTCCTTGGCCAGCACCCAGACTAGCGTGGAGAGTATTTACGTCATCCAATGTCGGTAGGGCAGAATGAGTTGCCAGCTTATCATAGTTTCTGTGCTGCAAATGTGATGAAACTCCGACGGGCGGCACGGGTTGCCCTCTTGTTCCGATGGGGAAAGGCCTCGAAGGTTAAGTTGGTGTAACGTCAAACCTGAGATGACGTTCATGAGCTGTCTGGTGGAGGAGTTGCTTTCGGAGATGAGGCGAGGTTACACAAGCCAGATAGCCGATGGGCGTCTGTTGAAGGGCGTTGGAAGTGTATCTCTGGTTGAACTACCCCGGATTGATGATGTGGGGTTCGACCAATGCCGGTATCGTCAGAGTGGGGGGCAGAAGTTCTACCTTCGAGGGAGGTTGGCGCTTTCATGATGATTCATCTGATTATTGGGGCGAATCTCATTTAATGGGTTGACAAACGATCAAATCTATTTGTTCCGTAGTTTGAATAAGTTTAGCGGCTACTGCAAATACAGCGTGAGATGGCTGATGAATTGTCTTAGGCCAGACTGTGTGTACTTAGATGATTATAAGCCCTATTGGAAGTAAAGAAAAAGCCTGCCAAAGGCTTTTGTCACTTGAGTGTGCGTCCCGGCCGAGTCGCAATTAGTGCCAAATGATAAGCGCATGGTCCGTAAGTAAGCTCAGAGTTAGAGAACTTATAATCTCATTGTGAGAGTTGAGAGAGCGGTAGGTCACACCGGCGAGAAATTCAGAGAGGTAAACAGCCATCTATCCTAGTCTGTAGGGAACGCCCTCATCCATCAATACCAAATGCCATTGCCACAGTGTTATCATCTCAACTACCACTCATCATCGTCATCATCGTCATCATCGGAGCCAAGCTCTAGTCCGATTGAAGGTATGCTCGTGTGCACGAAAGAAAACCCTTCGCCAGCCCAGCATGACTCTTGACCGGGATGGCCCATACCGGTTGGAAGCGCCTTGTCTTGCTTGATGCCGCTGACGAGCAGTTTCTGGAGACGAGTGTACCGGTGGCACGGTTCGTACAGGTCATTGATGCTGTCGTTCAGTCTATTAACTTTGAATAATCGATCTTTCGTTTCAACTCTCTGGATCCACTTCTGGGGGTCTTCACAACTTTCAAGCTCTTCTTGGACAATGCCCACAAGGATGTACTCAATTTCCTCATGGACATGATCATTGTCCCCGTTGTCTCCATAGGCTTTGCTTTCGCCGTCTTCTGGCCAGATAATCGAATCGGCCCACCTCATTAACAGGTCAAAAACCAATGCCGGCGCATATGTCTTGGAGCCGGAACGCCAAAGCTCGCGAGCCGGACTCAAGAAAGGAGCGACTGCGTTTCCCAGTTCACCAATCTCAAACATGTAGTTCTTGGGGTCCTGCGCATGCTCTTCGGCTTCGCCTATCGCAGCATCAGCCTTTTTGCGAAGGTCGTCCGCTTGCTTTTTGGTCCGCTCGATTTCAGTCTCCAATGACTTGCCAGCATAGGTCTGGAGGTGAGCCTCAATGAATGGCCCACAGAGAGGATCGGAGAGCATTTCCCGAAAACATGACTTGAGGTCGGATAGCGCGATGCGTGACAGAATGCCCTCGGTGGAAAGTGTGTGGTTGATTGCCTCCGGCTGATGACGTTTTGGGGATGCCTCGGTTAGGTCGACAGTGTCGAGGGGTCTCTTGGCAACGCTCATTGTGAATGGAGATGTAATAAAGAAATGTAGATTCTTTGGTGATAAACTGTAGCCGACATTCCGTGCAAAGGTGTCTCGAAGGCAACTTCAACAATTATTTGGAGAATACCACGACTCAGACGCGCCGAGACGCGACGTGGTACTTCACTCAAGACGTGGGGTAATATTGGACCCTCTGCAATCAATTTGAAGATTGCTTTTCTTGTTTAAGGCCAGTCCCCATGCCAACTAGCCAACTGCATGCAAAGGCAGGTTGACAGCGTACCAAACTGCTGTGGCTGCATGACATTGAGCACCAAGCACGAGCAGCCCCCGAACAAGTTCCATCTGAAGTTTGAATAACCAAGACTTGATGCGCCAAAATGCACACTGTCGACAGCGCACGCGACCAATCAGAGTGACCCCGGCAGGCCGGTGACAGCGGCGCGGAACAGAAGGGTCGGGGAACACGACAGCCTACAGGCCAATGCAGGGGCCGTGGTGGTCCGAGCTTGGGTTTGGCGAGGGGGTTACCTGACCTGGAGATTTGATACGTGGATAGAATTAGGGACCAAGACAGCTAAAATGCCCCCCCCATGGAGGCTGCCCAAGTGAGTGGTGACTTAGGTTGGACCTGAGCTGACATGGGACCGCACTAACAAGGGCCCGTCACCGAGGCCAGCCCACCTGAGCCCAGCCAGCCCGGTGCCTTCCATTCCTTCTTTGCCTTCCTTGCCCGGGCTGGCCTTACCCGACCCTGCCAACCTGCCTTACCTTACCATGACCTAGCACCTGGCAACTTCGTCGGGCTGCGCTGCCACTAAGCACCACCTCATTCAGCACCAACGATCACACTCAGCGCCCTGTGGTCCACCCCCGTCAGACACCTCCTTGCAAATCTCCAGCTGTGGAAGTGGGCAATGAATGGACCCGCGACCTAATCAACCTCCCTCAGACGAACCAGACCTGAAGCTGAAGGCGGGAACACTGGGAAGCGAGCAGCAGCAGCAGCAGCCGCAGCCAAAGGTGGGCTCTTTGCGGCTGGGCTCCAGTCCTCCAGCATTCTGCAGCCAAAAACCACAACCAGAAGCACTCGACCCCCGAGTCATCTCAACTGCAACAACGACAGGTAAACAATTCCTTCACGACTCACGTGCGTCCACCGCTCGACTCTCCATCACCGATCCCGACCAATTGTTCCTGACGACGAGCCGGGCCTACTCCCTCGCTCTCCCTCTACTGCTACCACCTATCCTTCTTTGAGCCCGCAATCGCTCGCCATCGACAATCCACATCCTCGTGAGAGGGGGGCAATGACCATTCCCCCGCCGAACCATGGCTGATTCGGCCAGGTCATCGGACAAGATTCCCCGGTCCCCCTCCAAGGCGAAGGTCGTCCGCTCGCAAAAGATCTCCGGCCCGGCACAGACTCCTCCGCCGGGCGTCATCGGTGGCCTGCCTGACGACCTCGAGGAGCTGAGCGACCGTGACGTCGAGCACCACCGCCGCCTACCCTCCGTTCCGGGTGGCACCCTCCCCCGTTCCCACACCCCAGGCCATCTCTCCTCCAAGAGCCAAGATCGCCGTCGCAAGCCCTCCGAGCTCTCCATCCGCCAA
Organism: Colletotrichum sp. SAR 10_75; assembly: GCA_025327155.1. Classification (NCBI taxonomy): domain Eukaryota; kingdom Fungi; phylum Ascomycota; class Sordariomycetes; order Glomerellales; family Glomerellaceae; genus Colletotrichum; species Colletotrichum sp. SAR 10_75. Next base: position 25,245 of record JAKMWT010000245.1, on the reverse strand, counting down.
CGCTCCCAATCCGCCTCGCAAGCACCCTCTCAAGTCCCCCCGACACGCACAACTCCCACGAGCGCGAACCCCCCTAAACCCCCGCCGACCTCATATCGACCAACTGGCGCCGATGCTCCCAACTCCAGCAACACCAACGACGGCTCCGAGTCTGCCGGCGGCCCCGGCTCAGACCGTGACGGCCGCCGTCCTGTCGCCATGCGCTCTACATCCGCCATAGCCGGAAAGGCTTCAATACCCTCCTCCTCAACAACGACACGTCAGCTATCAACCGCCGCGGCCGCCGCACGAGTCGCCGCGAGGGGGGCACATGTCCCCTTTCCACCTCTCCAGGACCCCAACACAGCGCCAGATGTGCCTCCAGCTCCATCCTCGGGCATGTACTGGTCTCGCGCACCCGTATCGGGTGCTCCTCACACCTCCCTCCGCGCCCATACCACAACGCTTGTCGGATCCAACATCTTTGTCTTTGGCGGCTGCGATTCCAGAGCCTGCTTCAACGAGCTATACGTCTTTGATGCCGATGCTTTCTACTGGTCTGTCCCCCACGTCACCGGCGAGATACCCGTTCCTCTACGCGCCATGACTTGTACCGCCGTTGGCAAGAAGCTGGTAATCTTTGGCGGCGGCGACGGGCCTGCGTACTACAACGATATCTACGTACTCGACACGACAAATTTCAGATGGCATCGGCCCAAGATTATAGGCGAACGTGTTCCATCCAAGCGCCGTGCCCACACCGCCTGTCTGTACAAGAACGGCATCTATATATTTGGCGGCGGCGATGGTGTTCGCGCCCTCAACGACGTCTGGCGCCTAGACGTCAGCGATATGAACAAGATGTCGTGGAAGCTCGTTTCCCCCCCTGAGCGGGCCCCGCCTCCTGGGGTCCGAGAAACCCGCCCAAAGCCCCGCGGCTATCACACAGCCAACATGGTGGGCAGCAAGCTCATCATCTTTGGCGGTTCCGACGGCGGCGAGTGCTTCAACGACGTGTGGGTCTACGACGTCGATGCCCACATCTGGAAGGCCGTCACCATCCCCGTCACCTTCCGCCGCTTATCGCACACGGCCACCCTCGTTGGCTCCTATCTGTTCGTCATCGGAGGCCACGATGGCAACGAGTACTCCAACGACGTCTTACTCCTCAACCTCGTGACCATGACCTGGGACCGCCGCCGCGTCTATGGTCTGCCGCCCAGCGGCCGCGGATACCATGGGACAGTCCTCTATGATAGCCGCTTGTTCATCATTGGTGGCTTCGACGGGAGCGAGGTGTTCTCGGACGTATGGATGTTGGAGCTGGCCGTGCATGCATATTATTCCCAAATCAGCCATTTCACCATCGAGGTTTGAGGCCATTCCCTCCCCGCGCGCGCGTCTAATTATTGCTGCTATCTACACTAGCTAGTTGTTCTCTTTGTCTCAACTAAACGTGCGTGCGTGCGTGTGTGTGGTGTTTCGTGTCCTGTTCTACTCTGTATCGTTACAAACCCTCCGAGTTACTACAGTATTTATGTTTGATGACGGAACGGCTTCATAAAACCCCGGTGGGCGGCAGGCAGGCATGCATTTTTCTTTATCTCTCGGTTGGAACACTGTAAACCAATACAAAAACATTCTAAAAACTCCGTTGGAGAGGCGATGTTGTAATTTGCGACAAAAAAGACGTGACAATGCTGTCTAATTTGGCCCGCTGGGCAGATCAAACGTGACTTGCACATCATATCATCATATCTCTAGGAAACGAGTCAGTCTACGTTGAGGTTCAATGGCAGGTACGTCATCTGAGAAGCGTGCCACCGGGCCGGTTTACTCCCTCCAACTCGAAGGGGTTATCCGGTGAGGAGGAAGACGGAGAAGTAGGTACAGTACTCCAGGTGACATGGGTCCATCGTGAGTTGCACTGAGATAGTGGGGTGTTGTCTTTCACCTTGAGGTATTGGTAGTTGGCACTGCCAGATATCAGGGCAACCCAGCAAGCTGTCTCTCGCCTTTCGTACTGCATAGTATACGCACATGGAGAGAGAAATACAATGTCTATCAAACTTTTTCCCTTCTTCGTTTTCTATTTCGGTATCACCGAATATGTTTCAGGCGAACAACTTGGAAAAAAAAAAAGCTGAATATCCTAGGAGATTGTAAACCGTCTCGTCGCGGGAGGATATTGACCTAGGGGGGAGGTGAGCGGGGAAGATGTCTGTAGCAGCTATCTATCCGTAGGCCGGAGAGAGGGGAGGGGTCGGTTGGGGTTGAAGTGAACGCGACTCAGAGACTGGATGGTCGACGGCGGGGGGGTGGTGGTGCGCCTGGCTTGCCGTTGTCACCGGTTTGGGGTTCCTATCTACGACCGGGAACTCGAGAGTTGGAGAATGCTCTCCAAAAGGATACCTGGTTACACAGTACAGCGATCTACCATACCGCATGTTCTATTCACGGCTCATGGAAACGAGGGACAGAGTGCGAGGGGCTCGCCAAGTTCGATTCGTTACCACCCCAGCTCTCGAGGCAGCTCAAGCATCAACCACGCACCCGCGTATCAAGAGGAGGCAACAGAGGCAGGATAGCAGAATAGATAACATTAAAACAGGGATTGCATTACAGAGCTCCTTTTCTGACCGTTTTTGGAATCGTCAGTTTGTAGTAACCCGGACCGTCTAAGTCGACTATCTCTTCTAATCTGAAATCGGCTTCACTCATGACGGGGTATTGCATCATGGTGAGGTTTACAGCCTGCGCAGTCGCCCGCCCTTTCCGTTAACGCCAGCAATGCAACGCAAGCCTCCAGTTCAGCTCTCTGCTCCTCTGACTTTCCAGGAGAGGAGACGTTTTCGTTTACAGCTCTATGAAGAGCTGCTTTAACGCGGTGACAAATAAGGGAATAAAAACAAAATTCAAAGGCTCGCCATCGTACAAGATGAATGTCGGTTAAAGGTAGATGGGTAGGTTGGTCATATCGTAACGGTGCTGGTATCTGAGGCGTTTACTTTTGCTCCGCAGCCTTGCGGGCAGCAATACGACGCTCCTCGGCAGCGACCATGTCTGTTGGCGACATACGTTAGCATGGGTTTCGACGTGGGGGAGATAGCTTGGTATTGAGGGGTATGACGTAGGTGAACTTACCCTTCCACAGGTCCTGACCCTCGTACTCCTCCTTGTGGATCTTCTTCTCGATCAGGTGCTTGTGCTCCGGGTCCTCGGGGTCGATGATCATGACCGTCTCCCAGCGGCCGGAGCCGGTCTTGACGTCGTTCATCTCAAAGGCGGCGGTGACGACGAGCATCACGAGCGCCAGAGCCTGGGCGTAGACACGGGCCTGGACGAGCTTCTGAGCGCCGGTCAGGTACTTGTTACGGTTGACGAGGGCGAGGGCGACACCCATGGAGGCGAGCCACGAGGTGAAGACGATGGAGTATCTGTTCTCGCGGCCCCACGCGGTGAACTTCTGCATCGACGTCTCGTTGGCTCTGGCCTCGGCGACGGCCCGCGCCGTCGCGTCCTGGTAACCGAACATTGGGTCCTTCTCGTGGCCGAAGCGGATGGATGCGCGGTCGGCATTGACGATGGCGCCAAAGGTCGCCGACGATGTGACGAGGAAGGAACGGAAGGGAAGGGTCAACGAGCGGAAGGACTGGTAGCGCCTCGAGGCGATCATGACACCCGCGAGACCGACACCCAGGCCGAGGGAACCGCCAATGAGGCCGCCCTTGACGACGACCTTGTAGTGGGCTTCCTCTTCTTCCTTGCTGAGGACCTTCATGATTGCGTTTGGTAATGTGCGTTGGTTGGAAGACTGGTATGCGCAGGAATGCTGATCGTTAGGTGGTTGCAAAAGTTGCGCGCAAGTGGTTCTAGGTGTGCGCGACTGAGGGTTTTGGTGTCGTCGGGATTTGGATTGTTGGTCGTGGGGAAGATGATGTCGTACGATAGCGCCGGTGACGGATCGATGACAGATCGGGGATTAGCTGGGAATATAGCTCTTGGTTGGTCGCGTGTTTGTGTGCTCAGTTGGTTTCTCGGTATCGCAAGTACAGGTACTGCTTCTCTTCTTCAGTGGATGTTGTGACTGAGGCGGGCGAGGGAAACGAGGCTGAAGTCGACACCCAATGGTCCTTATATCTGGCATTCAATGCTGAAAGGCAAAAAAAAATATGCTGGTGACACGCCGAACGGCGATTGAAATCCACGCCGCGGGGACGAAAAACCTCGCACAGGACCCAGAATCGTGCCATGAGGTTGAGCTCCGGCATGATGTAATGGGCCCTAGCTGCCCGGTCTTTGCCGCCCGGCCGTCGTTGAGTTCAGCGCCCTACGGCGCAGTACGGGTAGAACTGTAGCGGTCCTACAGCCGCCTTCAGCGGACTCTGCGAAAGGCGAAGTTTCCCAGCAAACACCGAGAAATTTCCGTCGTCTGAGTAAGCAGCCAACAAATGCTTCTGATTGGCCCAGACACCAAAAACCCACTGCCTCGAAAGACACAAGGCGCCCGGCCTCCAATTCCCATCAGGCTGGCAGTCTGGCCACTTTGGCGGCGCTTCCTATTTTCGCCGTTTGCTGCAGCTGAAGAGCGTTATGTAATTCAAATGCCGAAAGCCAAACCATGCCGCGGGGAGTCCGCAACTTCACTAACCTCTGGGCCGGGGACCATTCTGCTCGCCGACTTTTGTCCATTGAGGCTGTGGATTACAATGACTTTCTTCGGCTTGCTGGCGCTGGTCCTGGTCTTGTGACCACTGAAGCCATTCGTGAATCATCATTGTTGGCTAACGTGAAGCCCCAGCACTTGCTGAGTAAACCAGTCCGTCTGATCGGGCGAGGCCGAGAGCATGCGCCTGGTCTTCGGCAGTATTCGCCGGCTTCTAGCCGCCTCCATCACTCTTCTAGAAGCCTGTTCGTCAGGTGCGATCAGTCAGGATGCAAATGGGCTTTCTGACATTCTGTGCTTTTGACACCACTCTGCAGGTTGGTGTGCAATTGCTTGGTGTACCCCAGATGTCATCCAGGAACGTGGTGCTGACAGGTGTCGGTAATCTGTAGTTTTTGTTTTTCCCCCCTTGAAGGTTAATAATATTGGTTCTTTGTCTCACAATTGCTGGCCAAACCGCCGGGTTCGGCCATGTTTGGCGGAAATTGCAAAAGTTGAAATTTCTCAGGTAAATATCCATAGGAAAGGACTGAATGCGACTCTGTCGGACCGAGAGCCCGATTTCACTCGTTGAAATTGACGGATAATGCAAATCCTGTATCCCACCTACTCGTATTTCCGTTGTAATGGAACTGCAGCTGTGGTCTGTCTTTCCGAGGGTGTCAATGTCGGCGCTTGGAGATGCCAAAGTATTCAATACCAAGACCGTATTTCGCAACGTCAACCAGATGGTGACTATTTGGGCGTCAAAACAACCAGAAGCTCTAAACATTGTTCTTGGCGGTCGCTAAGTCAGAATGCAAGGGCGGTGAACGAAACTCGTCCCGTCGCCGTCCAGTGCAACTTCAAACTGCCCGAGCCCAAACTCTCCAGCGTGGGATCGTGTGTGCACAGTTGGGGTCGGTGCGGAAATAGGAGGTGACTTTACCTTAGGTTAACCCTCGACGAGTTTCGAAAGTCCTTGCGTTTCAGACCATCTAGATACTCAGGGTCCTAGTCATGCAGTCCACGTCCATAATCCCACAGCACTTCCACACTTCCGATTCAGGGTCCTCGTCCTCATGCGGTGCATCCATCCGCAATCTGCACCCCGTGGTGCTCACCGCTGGTTGGATGAAGCCTTCTGGCTCTCTCCGAGGTACGCATGGCATGGCGTGGCAGAGCATGCTGCCGTGTCCGACGAGTCTACTTCTGGTAGCAGCGAGAACGCCCACGCGCAAGGTCCAGGTCCCCTACAAATGTGATTAGTGTATTCGTAGGCCCGTCGCACGGAGTATTGTTGATGAGGTGAGGGGCAGTCCAATCTGGTTGCGCCGCCTCATTCTTCAGCCCGAACCGTCTTCTAGAAACCTTCCACAATCCTTGCTAGGGTCAGGGTCCTCTGTGCGCCTCCGCCCTGCCACGTTTGCCCACAGCAAGCCCGAAGAAGAATACGGACCCTTCACACCGACTGGTAGCCTTTGCCCGTGCAGTCAACAATGTCCCGGCATCTCATCTTGACGCATCTAGAAGGCTTTCCGAGAAGGCTGTTTCTGTTTCTTGCAACTAAATTGCGGCTTCATCGGTAGCTCTGTTTTGTGCGCCACCTCTGGAACTCGCCGATACCTTAAGTCTTGCCTCTTCAGCCTCGAGCGTTGCTCTATTCGTTCAATCATCCGAACCGTTGGCCCTCCAGACTAGACTTCCTCTTGTTTGATTCATGCCTCATGCACCGTGGGAGTCGTGCGCACAGGCTGCTGCTTGCTTGTCTTGAATTATTGGGCGCAGTGTCCTTTCTACCCAATACGCCGCGTTCCGGAGCTCCATCTTGGGTGAACCTGGACCAAGCCTCATTAGATCGGCTGGCGCCGAGTCATTCGACCGGAGCGCGTCCGGCGTTGAAGACATTACGTATCTGTCTCTCTGCTCTGGTTCTAGTGCTGTGGAAGGGAGCCAGTCGCACAAATCCCGAGGGCCAAGGACCCATTTCACCCTGCACATCAAATGTTTGAACAGCAGAGGATGATCAACGAAGAACGTTGAAACCGAGGTAGCATCCAGCTGCCTGCAGACGAATTATCGAAGCGAGTCTGTTCCTCCTGTGAAGTCATACTCAGGGATCGGTGTTTGGTCGGGCAATGCATCTCGTCTGCACCGAAGTCGCAAGTCAAGTCTTTACTTCCCAGGGTATCCTAACAATATCAGATGCCTGCTTGGAGGGTATTCGGACGTGTGCATGGCCGAGAAGTCAGAGGGCCAAATGGCTCTGCAGCATCGAGACACAAAGTCTGCATGCATACAATAATCTCCTGCCAAGAAGAGACCGATCATCTCGTACGGCGGGACCCTTAGTATCCACACGTGGATTGGTGAAGAGTGATGAGCGGCGTGCCATGCAGTATCGAGATTGCGGCATTTCAAGCCAAACCCCGCTGCGGCGCCTGGCCCTCAATGTCTTGAAGGACGGCCGAACGGTGGGCAAACGCTGACGTTGCCGTTGCCGTCTCCGCGATCTCGGCCGGGAAGTTGATAAGATGTAACACGAACGTTGGGGGCTCCGTGCCTGCGGGGTGCTGCGTGGATGGTGGTGTCAGTGTCAGTGGCTCGTCAGCCACGCGTGCGTAGGCGTCAGTCAAGGTGTGCGTCGTAACGGTCGACTGGGTCGGGGAGACGATTAAGGGAAACCGATATCGATGATAGACATGATCGCCTCAAAGGCATGATCCAACATTTGCATCCAGGCGTGGCCATCACATGCAGGATGCAGTCAGTTGTGGAGTTCGACGTTGCAAGTCTGAACTGGACAGAGGTCCGGTGGAGGGGTTTGAGATCGAAGCTCATACCAAGATCGCATAGAGATCCGGTGTCTTGCGGGCACGACGTTGAAAGCCCTTGTTGCAACTCACTTGAGGACAATAAGCGAGAGAGTCCCCTGGAGATCTACAGCTCTTTTGAGCCCCCACCATGCACCATGATTCTTGGTGAGCTAGGACTCGTGGAAGAATCATGGCAGAAGGCGTGTGCCATAACGGACGGCGTTGAGCATCATTGGATCAACAACAGTGACCGTTAGTTACGCCTAGGCGATGCGCATCCAACCTCGTCTGTTGATGCATGCCAACATGGTAAACGATCCAAAGCTTGTTGGACGAGGAAATGATGTGCCGAAAACGAGGGTCGTTTGCAGCGGTGCAGCAGCTATCCACGTCCCGTCAAGGGTCGGCAGACTTCTGTTTGTAATTGCTCGCTTTGCGCGGCTGAGGAGCAAAGACAACATCTCTCGCGGACTGCTCCATAATCCATAACCCGTGGCTTTCTGGGCCTCTAGTTTTGAAAGAACGATGAAAATGCCTCGGACTCTCCAAACAACCCACGCTCTGTAGCTGATGGGCCGGAGGAGTATGCGTATCCGTCTACCACCTCAACATGTTGTCGATCATAGGTAGTGTCTACCACGGTAGGTAATGCGTCCGTCTCCGGGAGAAATGTCCCACACCGCTTTTCAAGCACACGCACCGTGGCACCTCAGCGACAAAACATTTCCACGCTGTAGATGCTGCATGCCCTGGAGGCCAATGCACGCTGCTGCTGCTGCTACTGCTGCTTCTCTTCCTCCTCGTTGCTCCAGCTCTGGTTCCGCTCCAGCTTTTTGGCTCTGAGACATGGCAGAACCGTCGGCGAAATTGGGATTCGGGCCTGCAGCGCTTAGTGTTGACTTGGTAGGCGGCGTGCCAAGTTGCCAGTTTCTGCCAGCCAGCAGCGCCAGGGGCCATGTCGTCCCTGAGGAGCAAAGTGTCAAGTGCCTCGCGCAGCCCACCCATGCGACGGTGAATTCATCCGGAGCGGGAGCGAACTCTGGGAAAGGCAGCAGGGTGTGCACGGCGAGCGTTAGGCTCGTTTTAGTTGTAGCGGCTAGCAGGGATGGAGCAGCCAGGCAGAGGCCTGGCGTCCCGAAGTTGGGCTTGGCTGCGCTTTTGGGGTGCCATTATCGAAGCTGTCATTCGTCGTGCCCGGCGTGGGCCGCCATGGGAGGGTGGGGGGTTGTCCTTCTGCTCCGCTTCTGCAGGTCTTCGATGCACCGTGTTCCCAGCGTTCCATTGCCTCCACCGTATCCGTGAGGAATGACGGTAACTGGTAAGGCGAGGCAGGGTGCTCGACATTGCCAACCCACAGCGCGCTCCCGCCTGTACCAGGACCCTAAGCCCAGCCTTCGACCGACAGACCGCCTTCCTCACTGTAGTCGTGAAGTATGAGATCGCGTTTCTGCCAAAATTTTATTTTTCTTTTTCCCCCTCTGTGACATGCTTGCCGACGTCTTGAGGGTTTTTGGTGGGTGCAATATCTTGAGCTTGTCTCCGAAGTGCGTAAATCAGCATCTGTCGTTGTCTGAGTAGTAGCCTTCGGTTTTGCCGGAGGCTTCGAGCCCCCCATCTCGTATACAATAGAAGCCTCGGTCGTCTTGCGCCTGCTCCTCAGTGACATTCTCTTCTGTGTGCCTTGGCCAAAAAGTTGTTGCAGTCGTTCTAGACGGTCAATCACCGAAGACGGATAGCGGCTGGTGTATGCACGAGAGACAGTCATGGAGCATGGGGTGGCTAAACAACAGGCCTCCCCCCGACACTAAACGTCTGGTTATGAGTCAAGCATGGCAGCGTAAATGCGGTTGTGCGGCAGCCTTGTCCATTCACGTCGTAGAATATTCATCCGTCGGTACCGTAAGATCCACCAACGCAGCAAAAAGACTGGGCAATTTCGTAGCTCTTGACGCTGATTTCCTTTGGTGACCGCCACGACCTTTACTGCCAGCCGGAGCTCTCGTACAAAGTTTTGTGGAAATCGCCTGCCATGAAACTTGGGCTTGGCATGAGCTCGTTGCGCAGTACGCATAGTACTAGAGAGAGTGCTTTCCAAGATACCCTTCATCGTGGGGTCATGGCCGATCGGACGATTGACGCCAGCAATTGGCTTGCGCGTGGTGACGTCTCAGCTGGCAAGGCAGGACGACGATCGTTTGCAAGACAGCGCCCACCAGCCTCCCTCCCTCCCTCCCTCCCAGCCCAGCTTGGAGCGGTTCAGGCACAGCGGATATCTCAGACAACAGCGGCACAGGCGCCGAGCCAGCCTCTTCGAATTGCCTTGCTGCTTTCCGCATAGCCCAGCGTACCGGGTTACTCGAAGGGGCGGGTTCGCATGGCCATGATGGGCAACGTGGATCGGGCCTGTGCGCGAAATGTTGGTCTTGAACTTGAGAGGTGATGAAATCAGGAATGGTCCCGCTGTCCCAGGTACGTATCCATCCGCATACAATTGTGTCGTAGGCGGTGGGCGAGGGATGGCAAAGCCTGGAGCTGCCTTGCAAATCAACGGGTTCCAGTAAACACAAGGACCTTGACCTTGTCTCTGGCCAGGGAAGGTCTCCAAGATACTGGGTCAATCACGTAACGGGCTGGATCCCGCTCCGTCCCCTGTGCTTGAGAGCTGGTCGAAGATGGGAATTTGGCCTCGAAAGCCCCTCCCTAGCCGTCTGCTGGTAATTTTTTCGGGGTTGAAGAATCGTGCCGGAAAGTAGCAGGTGGTGGTTGAGATTGCATTGGACGGTGATGCGTGTAAGTGGTTGCGGTGGATGGACAGTGACAAGAGGATGTGTAGGCACACCCTCGCTTGCGCGCCGTCTCGAAAAAGGGCCCAGGGGACCTTTTTTTGGGGGCCGTCTGGGATGGTGCCGGTACTTGGGAACGGGTGCCGCTGGCGGCTGGATATGTGGCGAGAAGCAGATCCAGGAACGGGTTCGATGCGGTGTACGGATACCTAGCGCGGTGCAGCGGCAGAGGGCGATGATGTTGATGGTGGTGAGGTGGTTGAGGTTATGGACACTCAGGCAATGGAGGAGTGTGTCGACTCTCTCTTGCAAGTTGCGGCATGGAGGTGGATGGATTGGATTGATGGGTGCTGGGAAAAGAGGCATATCCGCCGCGCGGTGAGGACGGCAGTGGTCGCAGGCAGGCCCACGTCTCGATTAATGAAGACGCGCAGTGTGGTGCTTAGAGACCAATGGGCGGTCCGTCAGAATTGCTTCTTTTCCGGCCGTGGGAGAAAAAAGGTCCCTTTCCCTTTGGATGCCCTGGCGCCCCTGGAGCCGCCAGCGAGTTCGAGTCGTTGCTTCTTTCTCGTCTGTTGTTCCTCCGCTGGTGGGGCGTGCCATGCTTGTTGTCGACTGAGATACCCTGTCACGCCTGTTCTGCTTGCCTTACCTTACCTTCTCGCGTGTTGTCATTCGTCGAGGTTGGGCTCTTTGCACCTGGGGACTTGAGGACGCGCTTGCCTGCCAACTCTTTCCTTCCTTCCTGCTGGCTTCCCGCGCCTCTTTCCTGATGTTGACGCCTCCGTCGTTCATGCGGAGCCGAAGCAGAGCAGGAGCTGGAGCTGGAACTGGAGCAACACGGGCGGGCAGGGGCAATGGAGAGGTGCTCCATGGTAGGTAGTGTACTTGCTACTTCACTTTTTCGGATGTCGCAGCTACCTCTTACCCACGCAGCACTGTCACTCCTGCCTCGTCCGAGTACGTAGTGTGTCTGGTCCGTCTCTCTCTCTATCTCTCGTCCTTTTTTCTTTTTCCCTCCCAACTACCTGCCACACCTGTCTCGATGTAAGGTAGGCTAGGTGGCTAGGTATTGAAGGCAAAAGAGGGAATGGACGGCAGCCAGAACAGACACCAAACGCCGTGAACCTTACTCTGCCACTCTAGTCCCTAGTCGCCCACCGTTTGCTGTTGTCGAGTCACACTATGGTCCGTCGAAGAGTCACTGACCGTTAAGGTGTGTGTCTGTGTGGCGGCGGCGGCTGCCATTCGTCCGCATCTTGTTCCCGTCGTCGTCGTCCTCCAGTTGGTTGTTTGGTTGCCTGCCTTGCATTGGCTTTCTTTGGCCGTGCCCCGATGTAAGCCAAAAGGGAGCCTTCACTTTTACCTGGAGAGCAATGGAAACCTAAGGCCCAGCCGGCTCAACCAGGTTCACTACGATGCCCCTTCCCGCATCACCATGGCCTGCCTTCCGAGTCTAAACCACCGCAGTGCCCGTATGGCTTGCTAGACATTACATACAAACAGTCCTCCTGCTCCGTACAGAGTACATGTCACTCCCCTGCTGCCCTTCTCCTCTCCTTCGTAGTGTCCCCTCCGTCCAACGCCCCCAAACGTCGGCCGAGCTCTGCCTTACGGATACCCTCCGCGCGTGGTCCTCACCTCCTTCATCTTGGACCGATCTATGGAACCTTGAGCCCGGACTGGCTACACAGGTGCAGGTACCTCGACACTGGGTCAACCTGGATCTGATCTTGAGTCGAGTCAACACTCGCATGCACATCTCCAGCTCCCCCATACTGCAAGCCTTCTTATTCTTAACCCCTTCCCCGTCCCGTCGCCCCTACCCTTCTCGCATTCCACTCCTACCTACCCCGAGGTTTGCTTTTTCCAAATCATATATACTTGGACTGGCCCCCTCGTAGCTTTGACAGACTACACATACATCTTTGTTGTTACTACGATCATTCTACCCCACGTACGAGCAGCATATCTTCGTTACCGCCTTGCAACGAACCGGTTATAAGACGACCACTTATAATCACAACAAACAGCGTCGTCGTCCACGCAACCTCAGACATCATCCTCTCCTTGGACCGCTGCGACCTGGTCGAATAGCATCTCACACTATCGATGGGCCCTCTCTTCTTCCTCAACAAGACACAATCAAAGAATCGGACCTACCGTCGAGTCGCAGCACCTTTGCAAAGGAACAATTCCGCTGTCACCAACACTGCCGCCGCCGGTCGGATTTAGTTCCTCGAATACCGGACGCTAAGAACCGTAGGGCTTTGCGTGCCTCCATTACGTGTTGCCCCTTGGTTAAGAAATCGCCTCTGCCGGCCTTCGATCCGAATCTACTGGTCATTACCAATACCGAGCCGTCTCTCTTCCGTCGTCTCCGTCGTCGTCGTGTCGTCGTTGTTCCCGTTGTCGCCCCCATCGGCCCCCCAGCCCACCTTTATTTGCCTCCCCGGTCACCCACGGTGAATTGCCAGCAGCCCAGTGCCTCTGGTACGCATACTATTTTATTGGCCCAAACCCTCCAGCAGCCGACCAGGTACACACCGGCCATATACCTTTTGTCGAGTCCTCCTCACATAACGCAGTTGACCTTTTGCGACTGCAGCGACAACAACAAGATCGAGAGAGTAACAAAAAAAAAAAAAATACTCGGCAACGCAAGAACCAGGAACACCTGCTCCTCACACACGGAATACACCCCTCCCCCTCTGCACCACACTCACTGCTAGTCGAGACCGGACTCGATCTCCTTTTTCGGGGCGCATCCGCCGGCTGCAGCAGGTGGCCCGATTTAATAACTACCCACAAAAAGGGTCGAGAAACGTTCTGGGTGCCACGGTCCCCTACCTAACCCAATACAACGGCTACTTCCCAGCTGACATGAGGAGCGCCTTTCGCTGGTTAAACCCAACAAGTACCGAGGACCCGTCCAACCGGTCCACCGCCGCCGCCCACAACAGACAAGACAGGCGCACGCCCATTACAAGTGACTGCGCCAGCGCCGATAATATTAGTTATCGTGCGTCGGCGTCCTCGTCTGCTTCTGACAACGCCTTCGCTTCTCCTTCACCAGGCTCCTCCAACTCAACCTCTCTTACCCCCAACTCGCCTTCCCCTCAACCCCTCACACCCACCGACTCTTTTGACGTGCCTGATTCCCGTCCAAGCGTGTGGTCGTCCAAGCCAATCACCATCGCCACGCCCACTCGCGATCTCTCACGCTCCCCCTCAGCTGTCCCCGCCAAATCCAGCTTCGAAAGAAATCCCTTCCAGCTGCCCGACGAACTCCTCAACTTTCCTCCCATCCCGACCAAGAGCATCGATATGACCACTGGCCCCGCCATGGATTCGGCCATGGGTCGGAGTCGTCAGGACTCCTTTGTCAGTGCTGGCCCCAAGCCCATTTCTATGGCCAACCCCAATCGCGATCATGTCAACCGCCAAAGACGTGAGAGTCTCGGTCTTGCTGGCAGCCTGATGGGCGGCAATTCCAGCTGGGCCCCCATGTCCTTCGGTAGCTTCATTCGCGACGAGTAAGTTTAATCCTGTCTACCCCTCAAGAGACGCGCCTCCTCGGCGTCGCCAAAACCACAAATTTCGTGACACTCGGGCAATACAATATCCCCTCACCTCCTCCAGAACAATAGATCGCTGATTTTGTTGCGCTAGTATTGCCATGGCCGGCACCTCGCCCTTCGCTCACCAGGCATCGCCATCTTTCCACTCCGGCTCGTACTTGCCTAAGCTGGAGGCCAGCTTCATGAAGGACTTCACCTGCTGCGGCCTTAACCTACCCAACCTGCACGATCTTCTCCAGCATTATGAGGAGTCGCATACTCAGCCGAGCCCGAATACTGCGCGCAATGCGCCCTTCTCGGTCATGTCTACACAACCGTCTTCTAGAGCAAGCAGTGTAAGACCGCAGACTCAGCAACAAAATACGGCTTCCTTGTCTCAACTCGGCCAACAGAGCCGTCCAGGTTCGAACCTGGGTGGCGGCATCGGAGGCATCGGCATGCAATTAGGCCAGCAAAACATGTCGGGCCAGCAGAGCCAAATGTCACATTTGGATGAGATGGAGACCGTCGGCGACATGGAGATGGATGACGCGCTTGGGCACATGGAAATGGACGACAGCCAGACCCAGCAGCGAACAATGTCCCAAACTCGCACAATGTTCGGTCAACAGCAAAGACCGCAGCTGCATGTCAACGCCTCAGGCCTCACTCAGGGTTTGCGGACATCTCAGCCTGCGACGCCTGCAGCCGCGAGCTTTGGCCTGCAGCACAACCCCACCGTTTCCTCCGTAAACACGCCCACGCTCACCACGCAACAAACGCCTCAGCAGCAACGGTCGAACAACGGTTTCCTCCAGAACTCTCAGATGCAGTCTATGGATGACATGGACGAGGATCTGCCCGGCATGCCAATGGGCGGCAACATGGAGCTGAATGGATCAAACTTTGGGGATGTGAACTTTGGCAACTCCAGCACGAACCCCGAGTTCTGCATCAATGATCCTGCCAAGCACCTCTATAGTCCTGGCGGCGCACTTAGCAACCAGCAACGGGCTATTCAGCAGCACCTTATTGGAATGGGTTTCGATCCAAGCCAGCCCAACAGCCCTGCCAACAAGGCCCTTATCCAGAAGTTTGGCGCAATGATGGTTCCCGAGGAGCACAAGCCATTCAAGTGTCCCGTCATCGGCTGCGAAAAGGCGTACAAGAACCAGAATGGCCTCAAGTAAGTTTGCAATGACTCTATTGGTGTGGAACTTGTGCCTGACCATGACTCAAACAGGTACCACAAAACTCACGGCCACCAAACGCAACAATTGCACGAAAACGGCGACGGAACCTTCTCTATCGTCAACCCCGAAACCAGCGCACCCTACCCTGGCACTTTGGGCATGGAGAAGGAGAAGCCGTTTTCCTGCGATGTGTGTGGCAAGCGCTACAAGAACCTGAACGGTCTCAAATACGTTAGTTGTGCCCTATTTTCGCACTGGCAAGACGCCGAGGCTGACCCGAAGCACAGCACAAAGGACATTCCGCACCGTGCAACCCCGACTTCAAGTTCCTGGCTGCGGGGCTCCAGAACCTCACTAGCCTACCGGGTCTCATGGAGAATTCCATGTCAAACCTTCCTGGGATCGGCGAGGACCAGATGATGTAGGCGCACAGCGGCAACGTCGTTTGGCGGGATTTTCCCGATCGATTCATCCCCCACGTGGTACTGAACTTTGCTACGGTCAAGGGGGTCTATTGAATTCTCAGCAACATCCCAGCTTGGGGCCTGGAAGCGTCCAACCAGAAACCCGATGCCACGGAGTCGGTTTGCAACATATCGTGCGGCGTTTGATTGCTTTCGCGGACATTTTATTTTCGGTCGATTATCAGCTCGACCAAGTCTGCTCTTATCCGTTTTATACCCTCATAGACTTACCAGTGACGTTTTGCGACCGGCCACGATACACCCCCCTCTAGAATTAATACGAGCCTCGGAGACGACTGGGGACAGACAGCTACGGGCAATGGAAGGACACCAGTGTTGCTCGACTTCCCAGCGCTTCAGTCTTCTTTGTCAATAGTTGACAACCTCATGTCGGGGTGTCTTTTTGACCTTTTCCTACTGTTGTGGTTGCTACTGGTAACCCCTAATTTCCCGGAAGCACAGGATGTTGTCCAGGAATACGAACGAAGGAAAGAAGGAAAAGCAAAAGGGAAGAAAAGAATTGCATGAAGTGCAGAACGAACATACGTGGCCTGACGGGTCTTTACGAGTTTGGACTATGACAAGGAGAAAAAAGGGCTGGATGGTTGTTTTTACAAAGAACTTGGGTCATCAAGCGGCCTGGCCTCCTTTTCTGGGATGGCGATCTCCCCTCGACAGCGTTTGTAGCTAGGGCAAGGATAGTTGGTTGATGAATGTGATTATGCGGGCGTTGTACGACGGGTACTGGTTGGGAAAAGTTGAAGTTGTATGTTGCGAAGTTTTTTTTTATCAAAAAATAGACTGAACGGATTGAGCTCTCGCAAAAGAGAACAAAAATCGTATCTTGTGCTGACATTGATGTATGGGATATCTCGTCTACAGGTCCTCAACTCCAGCGCGTGTCCCTCCTGTAAAGCAGCTTGCGGAAAGAATGAACAAGGCAAGCAAACCCAACACCAGCATATGCGATAAACAACTACCCATGCGCCCCATTGGTGATCCCACGTGAACCGCTCTGTCGTCAATTGCAAGCCGTCGAACCGCAGCATAGGCAGTGCCTAGCTAGACGCATGTTCTCATGTTTCCTGATGAGAACCACCCCACGTTGGTGTAAATCCATCGACTTGGCTTCATGGCATAACTCATGTCATCTCCATCCCGTCTTCGTCATCGGCCTCGCTGTCCAGAAGCTGCGTATGGTTGCTACTGATGCTCTCCTTTCGGCTGACAATAGAGCATCCATCGCCGAAGCGGGTGCCAGCCAAACCACCAACGTACTCAAGCTCATCGCCACCAACAACACGCCCCTCCATGTCTATCTCCTGTGATAGCTCGACCAGTGCCGCACGCGGCAAGCGAAGGAAACCCTGAGTTCGAACTATCCTGCCCCAGTGTAGGAGGCAGAATTGTGCCGCACGTTTCCGCAGCCAATCCTCGTTGGCAAGTCCAGCACAGTGCCAGATGATGCAGGCATGGTCGACATCCAGCTCCTTCGACAGCCGGTTCACACAGAGTAACCGCAAATGTGGTATTCCGTAAATGTTAGACATGACGAGTAGTCCGGCCACATCAGACAATTCGGTGGTGGCGCCACTTTCGTTCACCGATGTACCGTGAATGCTGTCTGTGTAGAGATAGTAGAGAAATGCTTTCACAACAGTGTAGGGCTCTGGAATATGCATTCTCTTCGTATGAAACTCGGCCATTTGAGAGTTATAGAGGCGGGCAAAGTGTGGCCAGCGAGCCTGAAGAATAAGCTTATGAACGTGGATAGGCTGTGAGGTGGGTGCATCAGGGGCGAGCCAGTTCTGATCTGCTGAAGCGTTGACATTTCGGCTCATCATATCGTCGTCCTCATAATCGCCCTCTGACGCGGTAATACTGAAGTCGGTCCCGCTGCCTGTCTCTGGAGGCTGGTCAAAAAGTTTGGCTAGGTCGGCACCAAGGCCTTTGGACGGCTGATCTATGACTCTCGTAGTTGGCCGGGATTCTGTGCGCGGCTCGGAAGAGATATTACTTCCAAGGAAGCCGTACCGACGAAGATCCATCTCCATAATATCACTAGTCACAGTCAGTATGGTATCCGGCTCATGAGGAGCGGTGCAGCTCACCTTAGATATTCCTCGAAACCATTAGGGCCAAGGTCGGCTGCGGCAGGATCGGTGGGACATCCGAGGAGCCACGCCTTCGTGCCATCCTCATTCATCGTGCAGTAGTGCCAGCGGTACCCGTTTTTGAATATTTCACGACCTTCGGCAAGCTTTTGCCACCTTAGTGTTGGGAGATCTAAGGCCGACAGTGAGCATTCCTTAGATGTGATGATTGTCGATGGCGTGACGAAATCAAGTAGTGCACCTGATGAGTAGACATGAAAGTGAATCCCAGAACCCTGAGAGGGTATGTTGGGGCCGGACACAAACTTTAAAGACGAGATCGTTCCAGGTGCCATCGGGGCGAACGTCTTGAGTTGAAAAGAAGGTGGGTTGACCTGTTGGGTGCGAGAGTTGGCGGCATAACCAGAGGCTCCGACGGCAGGGGGAGGATGGGATAGTGTGTATGGCTGTCTCGGAGAGCCGACTGTTCGACTTGTGCCTGTTTGTCGGTCGAAGATGCCGACATGAGGAGAAGATTCGAAGGCTGGGCTGCCTTTCAGATCTAACCACCACAAATCTCCAATCTTGTCCATGTCCTCGGAGAGGCCGCCGAAGACCCAGACTCGGTCGCCCCAGATGTAAGCGGAGTGGTCGAAGCGCCCCACGAACCGCCACGAACGAGACCATGTGAAGGTCTTCAAGTCGAGGTAGCATATATCATCGAGCACGTAATTGTCATGGCCAGTTATGCCGCCGACTATGAACAACTTGTCTTCGTGGAGAACAGCGGCATGCCTAGCTCGCCCTTTTGGAACGGGGCCCGTCACCTGCGGTTGTGTCCAATGTGCCGTCTTCAAGTCGAACATTATCAGGTCTGAAAGATACGTCCTATGCTCGTTCTCGCCGCCAAAGACAAGCAATTTGTCGCCTTGGTATAGGGTAGCCGTGTGGCCTGCAGTTAATTGTTAGGCGATGACGAGGCAGCGGGATGAAGGCTGCAAGTACTTACCCATACGCACACCGGGGATATCGCCGTAGTTGTCTACCAGGCTCCATTGATGGCTGATCAAATCTAGCTTGAGGACATGGTTGTACACCTCATCTGTGTATTGGTCAAAGCCTCCAAAAGCGTATATCTGATTGTTGCCGCAGTAGGTGACGGAGGCATTGACGAGACAGGCAGGGCGCTGGCCTAGGGTCCTCGTGATTCGAGGTCGGTATCCATCTAGCGTTCCTCTGTTTTTAATAGGGGAGTTGGGCATGATGTAGGTATTGTTGCTTGATGCCGCAGAACCTGGAGTCTGGTCCATCGGCGACGGCGTCGGCTGCTGCGATGGCGTCGAAGAAGAGGACGACGCTGGTAGAGCCTGGTTCGTCGGGACGCCAAAAAGAGACTGCGACGGGGGCACTGGAGTTCCTGGTTGAGGCTGCGGCTGAGCCATGGTGAGCGGACAGGGTAGAGTTCTCGAGTGCTATAAAATCATCCCAATCGTGGCCGAAATCGCAACGAGGATTCGCAGGCCTTGAAGTCTGCGGGTACGAAGGTGGAGGGCCGACAGCGAGGAAGAGGAGTCTCGGAGGAGGTTGACACCACAGTGGGAAGTGCAGTGCAGTGTCGCCTGGTGTCGTGTCGTGTCGTGTCGTATTCTGTCGTCGTCTCTGTTCGAGGTTGCGGATTCGCAGAGACGAGACAAGAGCAGATGCGGATGGGGGACTCGGATGGAGGGTGCAGGCGCGAGTGCAATCTCGATAGAGATAGTGGACAGGCGATAACGAGATGGCGCTGCCGTCGCACGCTGCGATGGTGGAGGTCAAATGTTCCTGCATTGACAATCCGAGGCCTCTCTTAATTTTGGGCAACCACGGGCCACACTCAATGTCCCGCCGCTCAGTGCAGTGGTCCACGTCTGCACCAATGCCGCACCCTGCACACTTGCGCAGGCGCTGCACCTCTGTCGTGGCAACTGCCAGGGAAGGGGCCCCTCCTCTAATTGGGTAGCCCGGTTGACGGCAGCAGCCGGCCCTCAAAAATTTGCTGCTCGTGACTGACTACCCGTCTACCGCTGGTGCAGTCTGTCATTGGTGGCGTCAGAGGCTCCACTCTGTCAGTCGTGCTCGACCCCCAAGCCGCTTCCACATCCACATCCACCACCGTCCTCTAGGTGAATATGGCCCGAGCGTCGTTGCCCGGCCGCAACAATGGTGGGGCACAAAGTAAATAAAAGAGGTCGAGAGCTCCTGACCAGCTTGAAGACATCTCTTCTCTGTACCAAACCTCATCACTTCGCAAACCTCCTCAAACCTCCTCAATCGCTCTCGATCCAAGCTCTTGAGCTTGGTGATTCTGTCCATCAAACCTCTGTTTCCAAGAACAATCAAGTCCGCTAGATCTCATCGCTGTCATCGGCCATTTGATCGCCCCATCGACTTCGAGCACTTCTTGCGACTGCACCACTTCGACTTTTCGAACAATTAAAAACAACGACAAAATACTAACAAACAACACAAATCCAGGAACCTTTAGCTAGAGTCTCTTGGAGCTCGTTCGACATTCGGAGCTCTCACACTCATCCCTCTTCCTTCGACGGACTTCGTTGCCCTCGTTGGAGACTTACACATCGTTGCTACGATATCCCACACACCACACACGCATACAGTATCCAACATGGCCACTGCATCAGTATCGACCCCTATCAAGTCCCACAAGGGACTCTTCTCTTCCCGTACCGCTGGCGGACGCATGCCTTTGACCCCCTCTCCCCGTCAGCACTCCACCACCTCCATCTCAGCAAACCTGAACTCTTCCCCGTTCACCCCTGAGAAGCAGTCGAGCAATGACACCTACCGGACAACTGGCAAGTCCACCTACAGTGGCAACCTCACCGCACACCTCGCAAGATCCACCACCAACAAGTCGTCTCACCGCGACTCCCCCAAGTCCAACATTGCCAGAGGCGTCTCCACCCCCCGCAAAGCCCTTGAGCTTGGCGTCTCTGACTTCACGTTGACTGGCACTGGAATCAAGACTCCTTCCAGCTCCAAGGCCAAGAAGGGCTCTCTGAGGCAAAAGACCGCCAAGACCACCGTCAACTACGGTGCCGACAGATTTATTCCCAACCGTGGCGCCAGCTCTGCCATCGCCAACGCCGGAAGCAGCAAGCTCGACAGGCCTGACAAGAAGTCCAAGTCGAGCGCCAACGAGGCCTCCAATGTCCTTTCATCCGCTACGGATGACGCCATCGCCGCCTTGGAAGGTCTGAACATCGACGAGGAAGAGCCTGCCACTTACTCCCGCCCTTCTCCCAACACCGTCGCCTACCAAGACTCCCTCGCCAACGCTTGTGGTGTCAGCCTCAACACTCGCATTCTTCAGTTCAAGCCCGCGCCCCCCGAATCCTCGAAGCCCATCGACCTTCGCCAGCAGTACAATCGCCCTCTCAAGCCTGCAACTGCAACCTCTGCTCAGTTCCGTCGTCGTGTCGCTACAGCCCCTGAGCGTGTTCTCGACGCCCCCGGACTTATCGATGACTACTACCTCAACCTGCTCGACTGGAGCTCCGGCAACCAGGTCGCCATCGGTCTTGAGCGCAATGTCTACGTTTGGTCTGCCGACGAGGGTAGCGTTAGCTGTCTTCTTGAGACCAGCGCTGACACTTACGTTAGCAGCGTCAAGTGGTCTGGCGATGGCGCGTACGTTGGCGTCGGCCTCGGCACTGGTGAGGTCCAGATCTGGGATGTTGCTGAGGGTCAGAAGGTCCGCAGCATGTTTGGCCATGACACGCGCGTTGGCGTCATGGGCTGGAACAAGCACCTTCTCTCTACTGGCGCCCGCAGTGGCCTCGTCTTCAACCACGATGTCCGTATTGCGGAGCACAAGGTTGCGGAGCTCGTCTCGCACACCTCTGAAGTCTGTGGTCTCGAGTGGCGTTCCGACGGTGCTCAGCTCGCCACCGGCGGCAACGACAACCTCGTGTCCATCTGGGATGCCCGTTCTCTGTCGGTCCCCAAGTTCACCAAGACCAACCACAAGGCCGCCGTCAAGGCTCTCGCCTGGTGCCCTTGGAACATGAACCTTCTGGCCACTGGTGGTGGTTCGTACGATCGCCACATCCACTTCTGGAACTCCACCTCCGGCGCTCGCGTCAACAGCATCGACACTGGCTCCCAGGTCACCAGCCTCCGCTGGAGCCCTCACTACCGTGAGATTGTCAGCTCCAGTGGTTTCCCTGACAACTCTCTCAGCATCTGGAGCTATCCCACTTTGGTTCGCAACGTTGAGATCCCTGCGCATGAGAGTAGGGTCTTGCACAGCTGCCTCAGCCCCGACGGTCAGATGCTTGCTACCGCAGCTGCCGACGAAAGCTTGAAGTTCTGGAAGGTGTTCGAGAAGAAGGCCGGAGCTGGCGCTGGCGTGGGTAGCAGCGGCTCCTCTGCCAAGGCAGACATGGTCAAGCAGATGACCATCCGGTAAACGTCTCATTGACCAAGCCTGGCGAATGTCGGTACAACGACGTCAACAAATGTAGGTATATCTCCCTCTGGCATTTGTCGGTCATGGGTTCCTAGCGGGTTGGGGTTCATCTTCAGCGAGGAGTTTGGGATTTTTTGCATCCGACTCTACGTGGCACGAAAGAGCTTCTCCACGATGGGAAATGAAATTGCTTGGTCATGAATTGCGGCACACGATACCACCACTGATAGCTGTTTCGGCTTTGGAGAAATGGGATTTGTAATTTTTGTTCGGGGAATGGAATTGTACGGTTTACAGCTACGTGCTTCACGTATTCGAGATTGCAGCATCGGTTAAGTAACAAGATGCCTCTCGCAATGAATACCATCAAATAAAATAAAAAACACTCGGGGTTTTTTTCCAACGTGCATCATTGAAAGTGTCGTGAAGGCTTCAATTTCTGGGTCGTGGTACCTTGCAGTGAAAATACCTTAGAAGGCAGGGGCTCAAGTGGAGGGTCCCTCCTTCTCCCCCGCGTTCCCGATAATCCATGCAGATGCCATCTTATCGCGTTATCAGCTTCTATCCAATTCACCCAAGATAATCGGTTTAGTGGGGCTCGGGTGATCCTCAGCCTTTCCGCTGCCGCTGCCGCCTAACCTGCTGAGGCTGACTAATATCAAGCGCCCGTTCTCTCAACGTCGAAAGGAAATCTACCGAACAAAGGCAACCTAGACCCATACACAACCACCGCCGAAAACAGGGCCCCAACAAGACGTCCTGCCACGACCCGAGCCTCACATTTTCGACGAGAGCGTATCGCATAAAAACAAATACCAGGCTTGCAGTTTCCTTTCCCTGCGTGCGCGTGCCATTCTGGGCAGCGAGAGTGGTGGACCAGGCAAGCGATCCTCCATCGGCAAATCAACCAAAACCTGGAATCTAGGAAGCGCACCCAGCCAGTTTGGTGCTTATCAATTGCGACATCGATTCAACCGAGGAACAAGAATCGAGAAGGAACTTCGATCCGGTACGCGTGACACCGCAGTCATCCATCAGTTCGCTATAGCATCAGCAACCTTCACCGAGACACCACCGGACGTTCCTCCGCTAGCCGAGTGATAACCCGCCCACCAACGCCAACATGTCCAACAACGCCGTTGGCAACGTCTATGAGCAGATTATCAATGAGGTAATCAACTCATCGCGCGTCGATTTCGAGGAGGGCGGTGTAGACGAGAACGTGTTGGAGGAACTCAAGAAGGGCTGGCAGGAGAAGTTATCGCAACTCGAGGTCGCAAGCTTCCCATGGGATCCCAAACCAGATGCTGCACCCCCCGCCGCCCCGGCACCCGCACCTGCCGCACCCCCACCGCAAGCCGCCCAGTACTCGCAGGCCCAGCTGAGTCCTCAGCTGCCTCTGCAAGGCGTTCCGCTTCCTGGTCCTGCCCCCGGAAACCCTGCTATTAAGGAGGAACCATACATCAAGCCCGAGCCTGGCGTCCAAAATGTTGCCTTGAACCCGTCTCAACAGGAAGGTAGCAACCAGGCTGCCTTCCGCGCTGCCCAGCACATCAGAGGTCAGTTCGGCGAGAAGGGTGCCGGCTCAATCAACGCGATTCAGTCCTCTGCTACAAACAGACCCGCCGGCCAGCCTCCCATGCCCCAAATGCCCGGCCAGCCTGCCCAGCAACAATATCGCCCACCCCAGCCGCAGGGCCAACAACAGCGGCCTGCAAGCAACGGTCAGCCTGGCGTGAACCCCTCGCAGACTGATGGCGCCGATGATGACTTCGACTTCGAGGGCGTCCTGATGCAGCGCAACGCTGACGGCACTCAGCGTGAGCTCGGCCGCGTCGACATTGATCGCATGATCCATGCGCGAATTGCTGCCAACGCAAAGAGCATGGAGGGTGGCGGTCTTATGCTGCCTCTCCAAGAGGCTACGAAACACAAGGCCGCGGCCACCTCGCGCTCCAAGGGCAAGGAACATGGCGTTGCCCCCTACGATGGCTATGACGATGATGAGCTTGACGAAGATGCAATCAACTCGGATCTCGACGACCCTGATGAGGATAAGGATGATGACGAAGTCGACGACGAGGGTCTGGGCCACATCATGCTCTGCATGTACGACAAGGTCCAGCGCGTCAAGAACAAGTGGAAGTGTATCCTCAAGGACGGTGTCCTTACGGTGAACGGCAAGGAGTACGTTTTCCACAAGGCTACCGGCGAGTACGAGTGGTAAAGCAGCCCTTCCGCACACACCCGAGATACACACCTAGGCAAACCGACTTGCTTCCTCGGATATATCGAACCTCGAGCTGGAAATTGCGATTCTATAGACTGGCACGAAGCCAAAATGGCTCGCCCGCCAGAGCCTCGTCGCCATGGTCCTGGTCTCCTGTTGCGACAGTTGCCCATATCAATTTCATCATCTATGCGGTTCTCGCTTCGTCACAGCGCAGGCATGGGAAACGAGAAATGTGGAAAAGACTGCAGCTCGCGATCAACACCTTCAACTTGGCCACAGCCTGTTCCTTCGCTCTTAAGATTTTTGCGTTGTGAGTACGAAGTGGTCGAGGGTGCGTGGTCACGAGCGGCGAGAAGGCGAGAGAGTATGATTAAAAGTTTTCTTAACAGGGGAAAGGGACGACGAGCAACGCAGTCTGGCAGTTTGATCCGTCCATTTAGGGAGAGGTGCAAGGGACACAGAGTTTTCTTTTCCTTCTTCGTTCGCGTTAGGGAGGCTTTTCTATGGAATGCGGGCCTCCTTTTTACGACAACACAACAACCAAAAAAAAGTGTACAACAGCACCCATGGGTTTTCTCTAGAATAGAACTGCTGCCACAACAATCCTCGCGTGCCTCGGGGTGAGACCGGTCCGCATTTAGCAGGCGGCTAAGCTGTTCAAGCTTTTTGTTTGAATGTGACATTTCAGAAAGGGAGCCCGCCAGTCCCCACCGACGTTTTCCAAAGGCTAGCGATTCTTTTCTTTTCTGGCACATATGATTCCATCACTCTGTTAAGGTTTAAGACAAGAGACAGGTCTAGCCAACGACACATCCCATTCCGCGGTGGTAGCCCTCTCTCTCTCTCTCTCTCTCTTTCTCTTGCTGATGGTGGTGTGTTGAAGCGAACAAACGCCCGTCGGGCCTTCTCGGGGGGGGGGGGGGGGGGGGGGGGGGGGCGGGGGGGCCGGCCGGCGCAGCCCGGGCGCGGCGGGGGGGAGGCCCCCGCCCCCGGCGGCGGCGGGGGGGG
>JAKMWT010000244.1:0-89040 GCA_025327155.1 Colletotrichum sp. SAR 10_75 | reverse complement strand
AAATACCGGGATGTGTAGATGATGATGAGATTATGGAGGAGAGGAGGAGTGTGAGGCGGCCTACTAGGATAAATGGCCGCCCCGGCAGAAATCAAGACAGCAATCGAGCCCAAGGCCTCAAGTGTATACATGCCACAGCTCTGGTTCGGTAGCACGCCCTGGCTCATCATCGCGCTGCACGAAAATGAAGCCTTTGGATAGCTGAAGATCACTAACACTGCAGCGCTCTTCACAACCTGGGAGGAGAGGCACCAGGCCGACCTCCAAAAGTTGGTCGCGGTCTTTGGCGGACTACGCGAGGCCGTCACAGAGCATGGAGACAGCCACTGCGGCGCGGTATATGAGAAAACGGCAAACACGCCGGAGATCAATCCTTTACGTGTTGTGAAAAAGGCTGTGCCAGATGATTTGAGGCGCACGCTCTGGAACTCGTGATCAAGGCGCATGAGCAACCACCGGCCCCGATGATGTAGCTGGAGACAAGCAAGGCGGCCGAGAGGTATGGGGTTCTTAGTGTCAACAGCGTGTGAGAAACTTCCGAATTGAAGTGTTTATCAACTCGAACATAAACCTCAAACGGAGGGCTATCCCATTAGCTACCGTATAACGCCAAAAGATACGTCTTAATATAATACCAGTTTTACCCTAGATCTAGAGAAAACGGATTTTTTAATTAGACTAAAAAAGTCCTTAGTATCACTTTATATATATTAATTAGCTCTACTCTGTATAGGAGGTTTCTAGTGTTAAGTAGTAGCTAATAGGATAACTACCTCTTTACACTTTAGGCTATAAACCTATAAGACTTATATATATTCTCTTATAAATAGGTTTATGCTAATAGCGATTCTAAAATACTCTATATATAATACTAAAAACGAGCTGACCTGCTACTTACTACTCTACTCTAAAATTAAAACTAGAAATAAAACTAGAAATAAAACTAAAAGTAAAACTAAGAATAAAACTAAAGGTAAATTAAATATAAAAACTAAGAAAATAATAGAAAATGAAATAGAAAATAAAAGAGAAAGTAAACCTAAAAATTAAACTAAAAATAAAACTTAAAATAAACCTAAAATTAAAACTAAAATTAAAACTGAAATTAAAACTAAAACTAAAACTAAAAATAAAATATAAACTAAAATAGAAAATAAAATAGAAAGTAAAATAGAAAGTAAAACTAGAAATTAAACTAAAAATAAGACTAAAAATAAAATAAAATTAAAATTAAAACTAAAATTAAAACTAAAATTAAAACTAAAATAAAACTAAAATTAAAACTAAAACTAAAACTAAAATTAAAACTAAAATTAAAACTAAAATTAAAACTAAAATTAAAACTAAAACTAAAATAAAAAACTAAAACTAAAACTAGAAATTAAACTAAAATAAAGCTAAAATTAAAACTAAAATTAAAACTAAAATTAAAACTAAAATTAAAACTAAAATTAAAACTAAAATTAAAACTAAGAAGAAAACTAAAAATAAAATAGAAACTAAAATAGAAAATAAAATAGAAAGTAAAATAGAAAGTAAAACTAGAAATTAAACTAAAAATAAAACTAAAAATAAAACTTAAATAAAACTAAAAATAAAACTAAAAATCGTTGATTAAAACTTTTTGATAGATATGTCTCGATGGAGTAGGCCTACACCAAGCAACCACCTGTGACCCTCAACGCGAAGTTTAAACTCGCTAGAAGCACCGTCGGGGATCTAACCTCGTAGATGTGTCTCCCATAGTCTTGTAGGATGACGCGCGGACGGAACCGATTGGGCGGGGGCCTAGCTGGTAACGCAGGCCTGATTGGTGAAATTAAGCGTAACTGCTTGTTGGGTAGTAAGACCGAGGCATGCTGACTGGACGTCCGCTTTTGGCCGCTGTTGCTCACACCCGCTCCCATCTCTGGCCTGGCTGTCTGGATGGACTATCTGGTGTCCCGTCGTGATATTCAGCCCTCGTTGAACGTTGCTGCGGATGTCGCTATCTGCTCTATCAAATTGCACCGTCTCGTGATGATAGTAGCGAGGTATTGACGTGGACTACACCCTTCTCTGTCGCCTTTTACAAGAGCTCGGTCTCGGCGTCACGCTTCAGATGTTGCCATGATTTTATGATGATAAGCTGTGTCTCCGGACAGCTTTCTGGGTGTGCTTCTCAACACGTTGTGGCCCAGCCAACAATGCATCGCAGTCGTAGAATCACCTCGAGCACGATCCATTCGATAGCTCCATACCGTTTAACCTCAATAAACCGTTCGTTGCCTGGTGCTCTATGTATTGAATCATGCACTAGGGCTTTCTAATCCATCCACAGAAACTCAAGATAGTGATGACAAACTGCGATCCATCGCGGTATCAAACGGCTTCAATGCGATAGCTCCGAAACGGTCGGATGCCCAAGTCCGCATCAAGAACCCACAAAGAATGAAGCCGAGGATAAACCGCTGATTGTCTTGAGGCTCAATTACCTCACTCGCATACCTGCTAATGTCGAGCTAGGCACTAGAGGTGGCGTCAGCAGATGGGTTTCTTGTTAGTTCATCGGACACAACCACATCCTACTAGTGTGTATGCGGCTCGTAGCGGCCGTCGACATGATGGACAAGACTAACGTCGAGTTTGCGCTCCGCCGTGGACCCTTGTACCGTCTGGTTCGGTTCGACCAACAATCTGCGCGAGTATGTGCTGTTCGCCCGCTGGGCATTTGCGAACCCAGACAACTTCTGAGCGATGCCTCTGAGCCACCGCAGCACATCCACTTCGCTCGCGGCGTGCAGGCATCCCTCCCAGCCGGCTCGAAACAAAGGCTCGTCTCCCTGCTGCGATACGTCTAGAATGCCTAAAGACGCCGCCTGCAGACCAGCCACACAGTAAAGATAAGCGTCTTAGAATCCAAGGACGCTAATATATATCTACGTCATAACTCTAAAACCAGATTTAGAGCTTCTTCTCCTTAATAGTCTGTTATCTTTCTTCTCTTCTAACTTTTCTTCTATAGTTTACTACTTAGAAGCGTATTTTATTAATTACTATATAACTTTTATAGAGAAATATTTAAAAAGTAGGATAGTTTATAGAGAAACTTCTATAGCTACTTATAGGAGTATATAAAGAAAGTATAAATCGTTTTAATAATAAGAAGTAAATATTTCTTTCTTTATATTATTATAACTTATTAGTCTTTTAATATTAAGATATTATTACTATATTATATTAATACTATTTATTACTATTTTAAAAGTAATAATAGTTTTTTATAATTACTTAAAAAAACTAAAATAAAATATATAGATTTATATATATATAATTTAATCTCTTAGTATAAAGCTTAATAATATATTAAATATATTATTACTTTTTACTAGTATATTTTAATAAACTAATATATTATTAAACTAAAATATAGAGATATTTTAAATATATTAAACTAGATTTCAAAATAAATAAACTATATAATATTAATTAAATTAAGTATTTTATATTATTAAAGTATAATATTTTATTAAAAAAACTCAAAAATATATATATAATTATTATAGTATAGTAGTAGTTAATAGGAGTAGTTAAATATATTAAAAGTAGTTAGAATAAGAGGGACCTCTTATATATCTTTAGTTATATAAAAAGTTATAAAAGAATTCTTTATAAAATATAATAGTCTATTATCTTAATATACTAGCCTAATAACTAACCTATCTATTAGTCTACTTACTATAATATAGCTATTAACTAGTAATTAAATAGTATAATAGCATAATTAACCCTATCTAAAGACTAACTTACTTAAGAGGTCTAAGAATTTAACCTATTTAAGAATTCGACCTATCTAAGAGCCCGACCTATCTAAGAATCCAACCTGTCTAAGAATCCGACCTATCTAAGAATCAGACCTGTCTAAGAATTCAACCCGTCTAAAAGTCCGACCTATCTAAGAATCCGACCTGTCTAAGAGTCCGACCTGTCTAAGAATTCGACCCGTCTAAAAGTCCGACCTGTCTAAGAATCCGACCTGTCTAAGAATCCGACCTGTCTAAGAATCCAACCTATTTGAAAATCTCACAAATCGACCTGCTTAGCTAACTGTGAAAACCACTGCTGTAATAAGCTCCTCTAGCGTGCAGCTAGATGCATAGGGCGGTTAGAAAAATCACCTTGCCTCTAGCTTACTGAGGTAGTAGCTAGCGCATCTACTTATGAACCACTCTAGCTGCATGCTATTAGAGACGTTTATGTCCCACCGCACGCGTCGCCCGCTGCTGTTAGGCAATATGCAGTTTGTACTCTGCAGGAGGCCGCGGCGCACCGCCCTAGTGTATAAGCTAGAACGGTTGAGGGGATGAACTACTTAGGAGAGACTGCAGCTGGACGAGAGCGCCGATCATAACGTAGCGTTCAGTAGCAGCTTGCGGAATGAGGCTGCTTGCAGCAGCATCACAAGCTTGGTATACCGTTAGGGTTATGTTAAGGCTCTCATTTACGCAATCTGCCTCCTCTGCGAGACTAATTTGAGCAGAGTCCGAGAACCCTTGGTCGTCCCGACCGCCGAAGTCATGCTCTCTATGTGATTGCCGCTATTAAGTGGCTAAAGTGAGCGTCCCTATGCAGTCTTTCTCAACGGGGAACGCAAATCGCTCTGGATTCCTCTTTGCTGGCGTTTTCAACCCCATGCCAAGAGCAGCCAAGTAGGCAGCTCTTGGTAAGCGGGCAGTCTCAGTGAGGGGAGGAAGTTCAGCGCGTCGCAAGAAGCGGCGCCAGGTGCCATTTGACGCCTGCCTTGTGCTTTACGAGCATAATGACCCGTCTGCGGGCATCCCTGCAACCGGCATGCCTCATGTTTCCCAGCTCGCAGATAGAGACAAGACGTATCTTTGACCACCCCTGGCGCTACTTCACATGCGGCCCTTGAAATGTCTTCGCAACGTATCACCTAGGCAAAGGAACACACCACTGATAAAGGAAACGCCCCCTTGCCCCTTGCTTGAGGTTATGGCGCTCGACTTCTAAGACACTGACAGGCGCTCGCCGCCCGCGAACACTGGCACTGACATTGCTGGAGCCATTCCATGCCGAATTCCAATGCCGCCCACGCGCCGCACGTCACTACTGCAGCATATTGAGACCATTTGCTACACCCGAAGCTTGCTGTTCTTCTTTCACACAGCGGCAATGAGGTTTGCCTCCTTTCTTCCCTTCCCTTCTAAGTTTCCTTCTTCGCAGTTTGCCGCCTGGAGGCGCACCTTGTCGACGGCCGTATGACTCTCACGGGGAAATATCCGAGGGCCAGGATGGCCTGGGCTAGAGCTTAACCTGATGAATGATAAGTCTTAAAGTCTCGCGTCGTCTTCTCGTACGACTTCGTTTCCACACCGAATGCAGCATGACACAGCATTTCCTGGCACTTAGTCCTAGACGATGCCCGCAGAAAAAGAAACACTGATGGATTTGATGGCTGACCAATCAACTTACATCTCATAGCAATCTCATACAACGTTGACATCACACATGCGGTGCTGTGTACTAATAGTGACAGCTTGTTGAGAGTTCAGAGGCTTTGACGTGGAAAGACAATAAGCAGCATAGTCGGCATTAACTGCGCCGTCGACAAGCTGCAGAACGTTACAGATTGAAAGCAATAACAAAATAACGCTCGACCTTACATCCTAAGCATGCTATTGAGAAGCCCAACATTCTACCAAGAAGGATGTAGACGCATGCTTCTCAACCGATGAAGTAATTTGTGTTGTACAGTTACACAATGCATGAGGAGCAACTTAGCTCGAGACGGTGCTCCCACAACTGAGACAGCATGACCTTTAAAGGATCATACAATAAGCAGAGACATATATTTAGCGAACGCAGAAGTAGGCATGAAAAACGCTCGTGTACAGTTTTGATCTCACATCTTTTCATGGACCCCTCCGGTCAGATCTTTCATCCTTCTCGCGTGAGCGACTGAATATCGGCTATGCCGCGAGAATCGTTCGACAGTACATCCTCAAGTTCGCGGTCGAAAGGTGCTTCAAAGGTACCTCTGGTGATCAACGACGTCGTTTCACGCGCCACTAACTTGTTGACACTAGCTTCAAGGCAAGATCGCCAATCACAGTGTATCATCATCTACGAAAAAGGTTGATTCACAAGGGTGGATTTCACATACCTTACCCACAACAGGCTGCAACCATACATTCACGTACATCAGATTTTGATTCGCTGGTCACCGCGAAAGATCAGTGAGAGTGGGACTACCAATCTCTAAAGCGAATCTTTCTGTGGACGATAATTTATGACTCCATTCAATCATACTGAGCACTGCGTATTGCCCGTACAGGTTAGGAATTTGAAAGAGCGGGCAACACCCTGACCCTGTGATGGGGAGTTTGACTCATCTTACGGACTAGAACGTCCACTGTGGAACCCAACATTAAGAAGGTGTATGGGCCAGCGGGGTCGCCCGGTGCACGAAGCTGAGGTTTCATTCCTACCTATCAAATCTTTGGACTCTGCCCAGACATGGGTGTGCTCAAAGGTGCATCCGAGGTGCAAACGCAGTCGTTTTAGCTAGCGTTGAATCGAAAAACGTACAGCATCTTTATTCTTTACCAGAGAGGCAATAATATGGAGCTCAGAAAGCTTACCTAGTCTGAGGGATTTCCTACTTTATGGACTTCAATGGAACCCGTCAGCTGCCTACGGCTGAACATTTCTTACTCTTCTGTTCATCACCTTTCAATTTCGATCGCTGTCCCGTCATTGCCATAGGCTATGCTAAAGACCGATTGTTCCAGCAAAGAGCGAGGGCATCTGAAACTAACACTGGACGATGTTGAAGCGGTCGGTGAAAACTATGCATGGTAAGTTAGAAGAACACCACGCTGTCGTTTGCGGCCGCTGATAAAGCTTAACTGTAGTCTTGATAGCGACTGCAAAAGCAAGGTCTGCAGCAAAGACTTCTTCGCCCTTCAATGCTTCGATTGGTGTCTAACCTATGAAAATCCTTCGACGCGAGATAGAGATGGCGAGATTGCTATTCAAGTCACATACACTACAAAGGATGCTCATGGGCAGGTGGTATCTCGGACAAAGACTGAATGTGGCCGAACTTGTGGTCATTAAAATGCGAAAGACAGTCCCGGCGACTGCAATATCATAACTTCCCCTTTTGTCGACGATGAATTAGATGGTGCCACTTTTACTGTGGAAGATCAGTTTGAGAAGGAACAAAAACATGTCAGGAACAAGTCACTATGAGAAGATTTCCAGATAGATCTGAACAAACCAAGTTAGTAACGCTAGGTACGACTTTACCTTCGGTGAGCTGACGTATCTTACTGTGACATACCCGTGAAATGGCAAGATGTTGTCACGACGCTCGCGATGCGACTGCCTCTGCTTATGGGACGCCGTATACAGAACACCCGAGCCTTCATGAGCCGGTCTCTGGCGGGCAGGGCTCGTCCTAACTCTGAGTTTCCACCGGTCCCCTCCTGAACTTCCACCCAGACCAGGGAAGCAGGTCCGCATGCAGCGTGCCGGGATCCTCTTTGCCGTGGACATCGCAGAGCTTCGGCGCTTGTAACATTCGACCTTATTTGCGGAGGTGGTGAGCGCGTGACTCGTAACCGTTGGCAGCTCCGTCTCGTTGCTGCTCTGCAAGACACAGGGCTTGGTGATCGCTTTGCTAGACCCTCGGTTCGCCCGCTGTCGAGCGGCTGCCGCCGACGCCTTTTCTATGCAAAAGGGGATGGTCCTAATGGGGTTGGGAATGTCCCGGCGGGTGTATTGTTGTGAACCCCGCTGCCCAAACGACTATGAGCATTGGGATAAGACGCGCAGGCTGACTGCAAGAGATTCGTGTCTCCATCCGGCAGTCGAAACGGCTGCAAATCACGCGGTCACGACGCGTCTTAAGATTGAGAACTGAATCCTCGCGACGCGTCCCTCACTCAGCTAGCATTACCTCATCCCGCAAGCAGAGAAATCTCCGGGCGGCCTGTTTTGAGGACAATGCATTGCTAAACCATATGTGTCCGAAGATGAAGGTTTCCCTTCCAGCAGCATCGCAGCCTGGATTTCTCGCCATGGACGCCTGAATCGGACCCTTTCTTCACTTTGCGCAGCGCTATCTTCCCATCCGCCTCAAACGAAATGTCCCACGAGCATCCACCAAGTTAAAATGCAACTTCCGATAAGCCGGAGTTCACTCGCTGTAAGTCGCGTATCTGGGATATAGACAAGGCCACTCTCGTCTGAGGATCAACCGTTCGGACATCTGTACAAGGGTGAGCAACCATGGGAGAAGAGCTCTGGCAGGGGTAAGGACTGACCTGAGTTGTCTTCCACTTGGTTAATTACTTACGTTGCCGCTTTCAACTGCTCTAGTTTGCGATCCGCTTGTGCATTCTCCCTGAGGAGGTCTTTGTTCGGCGGTAAGTCGCTCGCAAGCCTTTGGCGTTCTACATGCCCGATGAGCTAGCTTCTGCCGCGGCGCCGACTCTTAATCTAGTCTGCGAATTGAGGCGCTTACCCCCTTAAGCCAATTCACCAGTCGTGGAAAATTGAGGCTCAAGATGAGATCCGAGCCGCACCTCTCGCGCTTCCATCTCTTCATGGCCAGGATGTCGTGCGCGTGGGCTTTGGCATCGTCGGCCAACTGTCCAAAGGTCCTCGGTTTGAAATCATCATGAACAAAACCCGAACACTCGTTGTCCAGTCAAATCTTCTCCAGGTCGTTCACATCTTGCGGCGCATTGAACTCTTCGAGAAGGAGACTCTCCAGCTCCGAGTCAGACAGCATGTTCCGAGGCCGAGGTAGGTTGAAAACAAAGTCACGACCTTGTATTCGGAATACATTGTGTAACTGGCTGAAGCCGGTTGGGCGCTTGGACAGGTATGAGAAATGATTATTAACCCTGCC
Organism: Colletotrichum sp. SAR 10_75; assembly: GCA_025327155.1. Taxonomy (NCBI): domain Eukaryota; kingdom Fungi; phylum Ascomycota; class Sordariomycetes; order Glomerellales; family Glomerellaceae; genus Colletotrichum; species Colletotrichum sp. SAR 10_75. The sequence goes on along the minus strand of JAKMWT010000244.1, from coordinate 80,120 downwards.
CATCTGGAGGGTCGTGGATGTTTCACCGCCAGAGTCGTCCATGAACTGGACAAGGTCGTTGTTCGCGGGCCGATCCCAAGATTGCGTCAGCGTAAACGGCTTCGGTAGAGACCTTGTACAAGTATCCAATGTCGTGTCGCCAAGCATGAAACGAATCTTCATGCACGGTAGAAGTTGAGACAACATGCCGCAGTCCATCGTTGTAGGTCCACTCAACAGCTTGTCCAGTCCTTGACTCAGAGGCGGTTCATCCACATACAGCAAGGCCCATTCGCCCCCTTCGAGTTTGCTAGCCTAACCGGGCGGCCACTGTCGTCAAAAGTCTTGGTTCCAGATTGTGACGGGTTTGATGAGGGTGCTTCTGGTTCCAAAGTGTGGTAAAGAAGTTTGGGCCCTGCAGCCCTTTCAGAGGGTTGTCATAGTGTGACGCTCTCTCAGGGCCGACGAGGCTGCAGTGCCTCTAAGCCTCTTCGATAACGGCTTTCCGACTTCCGCGTCCCAAGAAGGTATGCGGCCTCTCAGGTCATTGAAATACGCCTGGATCCCATCCGTAGGCGCTTCGGCGTGCAACGCAGCCAGGGTCGCCGCACTGCCCTGCTCGACCTCCTGCGAGAGGAAGTGAGTATACAAAATGGATATTTGTTAGGGTAACGCATCCATGGGCTCCAGTGCTTGAGGTGGCTGTTGGGGCGATCTCCGTCACTACAGGCGACCATCAATTCTGTGTGTACACAGGCCTGATGATACGATCGGAGGTGTGAGAGGTAAGTTCGGTTTTCTGAATCGGGGGAAAGCACTGGAACGACGACGTTGGGCCCCAACCGTGATTGAAGAAGCCAATGACACAACGCGACTGAATGACCCGCTGCATGGACGGCTCAAGCACTGGAGGAGGTGTTTCCGTCGCGCCAGCGTATGACCCCTGGGCCCTGGCACAGCTGGGCGGCTGTAGGTGTTCCTGCTGGGTTGTCAGACGGGAACCCACTGTCGGAGTGTGGACGTCCAAGTTATCCCCCGGAGTGCTACTTCTGGCTCAATTATGGAGTTCTGGGCGCTAGAGAAAGGCAGAAAAGGCTTCAGCCTGTCATAGCGACCGTTGGGTACTATGTAACCGCAAAGGCTGGCGGGTCGCGTTCCTGCCGCTTTGTGCTGTACCTGCTCACAGACTTCACCTACGGGCCTTGATGCGCACCTCAAAGATCGCGGAGCTCAACGGATTGCCTAGATCAAGCATCCGAGTCGTGCTTCTCTCTCACTTTGATGTACAGGACGGAGGCATCCATCAATTAATTCTATTGTTTTATGACCTAGATGCCAGCTCATGGAGGTCTGACTGTCACGGCTTGACACCGCCTTGACTGTGTGAAGGATGTGGGCGTGTGTCGTCAAGCTCACAACGGTACCCGCTCGATTCGGACATGAGTCCGTTCTTTTTTCAACAAGATTCAAGACTGTGCATGACAGCGAACATACTTCGGAGAGATCCGAGCTGCTTTTTCAGCTTATCCAACTCCGTAGCAATCTCTCTTTCGAGCGACAGATTGTGAATAACCTCAGCCATCGCCTCTCTGTTGCTCTAAACACCCATTTCCTTTTTCGAGATTGTCGAAGCCTTCTTGGAAAACCTCGAGGTTTTCCTCATTCTCTTTGGGCTTCTTTGGTCTGCAGCTATTTAAGTCAATCGTAGGCACCACGACCGAGATACCCACTGCTCGAAAGCAAACAGGGCCATCTTCACAGCCGCCCAACTGTTTGAAAGAACATCGCGGGCCTCGTCTGCGTCTTCGCAGTAGTGGACAAGAGAATATAAGTCACACATGAGCCTCAGAAAGGCCAGCGCAGCCGCAATAACATGATAGTATTTGTGGGGGGTTGAGGTTGTACATCTTCCTCGCTTGCCTGGTCGTTCCCCTGAATTCGTCAACCACTCCGATTATGTCTGCGTCGTCGGGCACGGCGCCTCGAAGCTCTCGGGCTTGCTTCAGCTGCAGGCTTAAGTAAAGTACCCCAAGAAGAGACATGATGCAGTTTATGGGATATTGTTGGGCGTGTTAGGAATGATGCATTGCCATCGAGACGATGCCGGCGATGGGCGGCTTCAGAAGCGCCTAGCTTTATGCAGCGACTCCGACTGTTCGTTGCTGTTGGTCCTCTTTCAAAAAGGGAGCCTCCCTACCCAACGTCAAGACGTCAAGGTGGGCGCCTCACCCAGCGTACACCTGCCAATGACAATGCTCCAGTACCTGCTAAGCTTTCAGGGTGCTTAGTACTTCGAGGTTTGTCCGTCGCCACTTTCTATGGAACATATTGGGTGTTTGTGACAGCGCGACGCCACAGGATATCTCAATATGTTCGACACACCGCCAGGGGCCAAGTTGACAGTTCGACCGACAAGAAAGCAGCCGCAAAATGGCATGCATGTGAATGTAATTTTCAGTTGAACCAAGAGGATGTACGACAGACTTGCTACAAAGGTTGACCTAACAATGGAAGGACCGGCCGGAATGGGGCTCTCACTAGATACCTACGTCGATGCTGCTACGATTGATGCCATTTTCAAGCCTCTTGAGCCAAGATTGTCGGGCTTAGCTCAGGTTGAAGGTTGTCTCGCCGGACTCACCGTGTGGCTTGTGATATACGATGGAAAGGATTCGTCCGCCCTCGGAGTCACAACGAACGAAACGAAAAGCCGAACCTCCTGCTGGTTCCACCCTGCAGCCGATACTGCCCAACGCCTTACAAGCGTCATCCCAGGCGAAGGTCTGCCGGGTGCCGTCTCGCAGCGACAGTCAAAAATCCGATTCTGAAAGCTCGATACGCGGTAAAGAACTCAGCGACGAGCTGCATGATGGTTGTTGAGTCGACCGCTCGGCTGGTCTATCGGGGTTGTTGCTCTGATGTCGTTGTGGCTGGCGACGCGTTCGATTGATTTGTGTCTCGGTGGTTGGCGCCTTGCTGAAGACTGGGACCATGCGTTCCGTCTGAGCTTTCGTTGCAGGCGGCTCAGAACCAGCGGGCATGTCTTGTTTTATCTTGCGGAATACGCCTCAAGAGCTTCGTTTTCCCGCGATACTTTTTCCCATCTGCTGATCCAGTCGTTGCTAAAAGGCCCTGGCACCCTCCCGCAAAATTGAACTCGCCGGCGTCCTGCATCGCTTCGACCGCTTTCTCGAGGATCTCCATCCAGCGCCGCGGTCTGCCAGTCTGCTCTACGTAAAAAGATCCAACACATCTGAGAGTATTCTTCCCCGTCAGAGATTGATAGATGGTGGCTCTCGATCCTTTTAAAGCAGATAGCCACGTGCAGGTCGCTGAGTATCTGTGAGACGACCACAGGAAAAGACCTTCTCTCTTCAACTTTTCGATTCATAGGTAGTTCTATTACCGCCAAGAATCCCATGAAATGAAGCGTCGGATCGTTCTTCCTGATCAGCCCCAACAGCCGATGGCCAGCTTTGGTGAGTGATCCCGCTAGCAATAGTATGATCCATCGGAAATGGGCCATCCTCTCCTCGAACGCGACATAGAGACTTTTGAAAAGGGATGCCGCAATCTTCATGGTGTCTTCGTTTGCCTCGGCCAATAGAGGGCTCCCAGCGTCTTAAATGGTAGCTCGTATTAGCTGGTCTAAGTTCCCAAAGATGTCGACGCGGCTGAAGAGGATGGTCAGAAGCTCTTTTGAGCCGCGGCCCCGAGCCATTCTCTTTACGTCGCCATGGTCAAGACGCAGGATCTTGACGAAGCTGCCACAGATTGCCCCTTGCTTCTTCGAGCAATGTTTCAATCATCTCTCTCGAACGGTCCAAGTTAATATTCACATCCCGGTTGTGTTTTGGAGAGGAGTTACGCGCAATAGTTAGGTTCCCTTCCACACCAAGATCGTTATCTTGGATGACCGGGCCCGCCTCGTCTTTTGTCGCGTCGTGGATTGTGTCTGCAAAGCTGCGCAGGGACTGATATATCTCTGTTTGACCTTAAAGATGCCAGGACAGCGCGTTGGGACCAATCATCGGGCTGATTTGTAATGGTGTTTCGTCCTCTGCGACCTGGGATACAGCATCGCCGTAAAACTGAAACCCCCCCCCCCCGCGTCAGAGGATCTGTCGTCAAATTCCAAGTGCGATACACCTTCCACCACTTCGGGAGGTTTCCCTTTCCAGGCACTGAGCAGGTAATGACGGCCGTGTGAAGGACGGAAACGTTGCGGCGGCGATCGGCACCGCGTCTCAAGCAAGGATGGCGGATTATCACTCTCCATGAGATCAACACAGTTGAGTGCCTGGTGAGTACAAATTTCATCCCCCTCCAGGTAAGTGTAAACATCAGCGTTTGGGGTCTGGGGAAGCCCATACTGCTGCAAGATTTGCATCCTGGCATTTGTCTCTGACCCCAACCAGCTTGTTCGAAAAGCGGGAAGATGTTCCCGATCCCCTCTGAGCCCGTTGAAATCCTGTAGCACTTTCTCCTGTCGCAAGCAAATGGCATTCTGGTATTAACCCCAGTCTATGAGGATCCTTCGGGTTGTGTGTGTGTGTGTGTGTATATTTATTTAACGTCTGTGGTGCCTCGGAACCGAGTAAAAGACGCTCCGGTGTCTATCTATTCCAAGCATGTGGATCCTTCGGGTTGAGGTTGTGCTGAGACCGTGGGTGCGGTCCATTTGACGCCACCGCGTTCGCTAGTTTGGGCCGAAGGCGTGGGCGGATAAACGCTGAGATGGACGCTTTGAGATTTGAGTGATAGCCTCGTCTAGCCCCAAACCGTTCACTTCAATCTTGAGCAGCTTGCATGCCCCGGCTGCCCCATCGGCTTCTCCACGTACGTGGCCCTGGACATCTTTGGACTGCTTCTCCAGGTATTCCCATCGATCTTCTTGCCTGTCGTTTTCTCCAACATTCGAACCTCCTCGCGCCCGGTAAACGTTCAAGAAGTGCCGAGAGATTCAGGAGCGAAAGCGATTTTACAACATTGTAGGGTTCCCCAAGCGGCTGATAGCGCTTGAGAATTGTGTGCAGCATCCCATAAGAGATCGAATGGCTTTAGTTGCTCCTCAACCCAGCTAGCATAAGGGTCCATGGTGGCGGCCACTCTTTTTGCGTCGTGGAAAGTAGCCTTTGTTGGTTGAGCGTGACGGACGAGATATTCGTGTGTAGGCGATGTGTATCGCGAGCCTCGCGGAAGGGGAAAAATCAACAAATCCATAGAGAACAGACGAGACTTGAGCGGGTTCTTGTATGGAGCATGAAATGACCCTGTGAGCAAGCGGCCGTGGAGAGCTGACATGCCTGCAGATCTAGCCCATCTTTGTTACAACGGTGACGCCACACGCCGCTAGGAACAGGAATCCGCGCGCGACAGGCAACATTGCAGCCGACGGTTGCTGGGGGCCTCTGCGTCCATGTTTCGTTTTGCAGATGTACGAATACCCCGGGGCGGTGGAGCGGCACGTACGGACCTGACGAGCTGGCTGTCGACGCTCGCAAGTGTCCAGAGCTTCCAGGTAAGCCAAAGTTTGGCTCCGTCTAGATGGCCACATGTAGAACCTCATAACGTGCTTGAAGTCTCCCCTGCGCTGGCGAAGACTGTAACGGCAGCTAGGTCGCTCTGTTGTCAGAGACGACGACCTCGGCGGTTCAACAAGCCTTGAGGTGATTTTGGCGGGCCGGGTACCAAAACGGCCCTTCGGTTCTTGTACTGGACTGCGATGCCTCGTTTGCTAATCACTGCTTCACCGCGTCGCCTCACACCTAGATACAGAACGGAGTGTGGTACTCATGCATCGCTAGCAAAGTCTCAGCGGCGGTGTCCAAGGCAATGACAGATTGCAGCACATTTCACCCCCGCGAATACCCTGGCAGGGCGAAGGAAGGACCAGACCGAGCAGAGGGGCTGTATGAAGGTCATCCTTGTGACGCTTGTGCGCGGCGAGTGGCCCGGCTCGATTCGGCATCGAGTCATTGGCAACGGTACCAAAACCTAAGCGAAGTGGATCCTGCCAGCGGCGTCAAAGAACGCGACGCGTCTCCGGTTTGTGCACTGCGGATGCAAGCTTGGCCGCCTGATCATACTTGAAGTCCTCATGCCCGATGACGCCTGGTCAAGAGCGCAAGTCGCGGGACATCAAAGTCAAGATAACAAAAAGACTGATGACGATATACCTCAAAAACACCTTTCCAACTAGAACACGATCGATCAGGAGGCCTTATTTGCTAAAGGCACAAACCAAGAGCTGCACAACCATGGGATTTCCGGCGACGTCAATTGTAAAATATGCGACTACCTCACTACGTAGCGGCAGGAAGACAGCACTTCAATTTGTTCTCATACTCTCGTCTTAGCCCAGCTCCGGCGTTGAAAGATATAACGTCAACGACAATAAGAACAAGCACAGGAAGACGAAGAAGCAACAGCCATCCAGGAAACTAATGCGCATACCCCAGGGCACATCCATACTACTCCTCGCGCTGCAGCCTAATTCCACTCGCTAAGTCTACGATACGTCTTGCACTACCTCGCAAACGATTCAGCTCGACATTCAGCGGATAGTTGCATCATATTTTGCACCGATGCCTACTTCCAACACTCAGTCCAGCTAACCGGTTGGTCATCTCCGTAGCGGGGCAAGTGAGAAAGGGTGTGATGGACGGCCGCAGCTTGTTCTGGCACAGGAAGTCAAGATATTCCGCAACGTGAGTCTGGGATGTGCAAACCACGTCCAGCAATCTTTTGTTCTTCCAGGGGTGGCACTATTTGGAACCACTCGGGTGCACTCGTCCGCACAAGCCGCAGAGTACCTGATATTTTATGAAAGCTCGCCGATCGCCCTGCAAGACACCCACCAAGCTTTGGATTTCCCCGTGTATTCGGGTCAGTGTTAGATTTTACTCGCACTTGAGCGCGTCTAACCGCTGCTTAGCGGACGCAGTTGATTGAAAGGAACCGCGTAAGGAAGCTGCTAACTCTTCACGTTGTCGGGAAGCGTAGATAGGACTTCATGATCCGTCCACGTCGCAGCAAACCCCAGTGGAAGGTGCCTCACCGCGTCCACTGAGATGGCCGGAACTGGTTCTTGGCCTCGAACAGGTATGCAGCCATGAGCAGCCGTTCATGTTCCGCTACGTCTTCCGGAGGTCTAGATTCCCAGAACCACCTGAAAACCTCAGGTGACAAGGCGCTATTGTAGCGGTATTAATCCCTTGCTCGTGCAATCTGGGCAAGTAGTTGCAAGTCGGAGTCGTTGTGCTGGTCTGTAGTCAGATGGAGTGCTGACAAAAGCACGTCTATTGCCTCTGGGTCATCCTCTTCCAGGGTGATTGCGGGCTGTTACTTTGATCGCAGAGCCTAACCTTCGCAAAATTGAGGTCCAAGGAGAGTTATGAAATACGGTGACGCTACGACGAGAACTTCAGAATGGACCGGATATCTACGGGTAGGCTGTATGCTTCTATGGCGTAGTGTCAGGACCATGTCGGCATGCGGATGCAGCTCATTAGGTCCGTTGTTCTCGGAATATTCAAGAACAGCGTGATCGGTTGGCGTCTTTAAAGGTTTCTTAATGTCATTTAATACACTGAAACCCGTTGACGCTAGGTTCGCTCATACATTAAATTTCAATCATCTGACCTTGCTGTAGAAGTAGATGGGGAAGCTGGGGCGTAAATAATGCCTGCGCACATATGAAGATGCCTGCTCTACCTCGGCAACCTTGAGCGGATCTACAGTAAGTTTCAGACCCAATTATGTACAGTACGTTTACGAAAGCTTGTGGCTGATTGATTTTGAACACCAGTGCAGTAGTCTTCATTTAAGTCCAAAAATGGCGGCAAAATGAAGGACTTCTCGACATAGGCCAAGGAACTTTCTCGCAGAAAGTGTGCTGGCTTCCTGTGAGATTGCTCGCGTGACAAGCAACAGCCCAGTGCATCTCCAAACCTTTTGATTCCCGCACACGTCTCGATTCTTCCCGAATGTAAGCCCCGTAATCGTAAAATTCCGCGGTTGGTACAGCTGAATAACGCAGTGTTTGAAAGTTGATTATCACCAATCGCCACAAAAGGATTCCCCGCTGAGAGAATGAGGAAGACGAGCAGCGAATGCTCGGGACTACGTAGACGGCCTTAAAAGTCCAACGGTAATGCGGTAGACGAATCGCGGGCCTGATATGACACCAGTCGTTGCGTTGTCACATTTGAACATGCCTGATAGCGCAAGGCGCATAAGCTAACAGATGCTTGCCGCCACCTCGTCTGAACTGCACGCTGCTTCGGCTGACCTGCGCCCTAGGCACCGCAACGTGGTCGCCGATCAGAACGTGCTTGAACTGCAATGACCAGACGCTCCAGCGTGGTCCTGACGGTGACGGAGCGCAGGCTTGGCTTCAGGCTGGATTGGCCGTTGGCGGACTGCACTCACAACTACAGCCAATGATGTCTGGCTGATGTGGGCTTTTCTATTAACGTTGGCCGTCATGGGCTCTGTGGATAGCGTCAATTACTGCACTGCTCTTAACAGCGTGCCGATCTGTCGCCCCGTTCGTTGCCAGGCTCAAGACTGGCCAGCGAAATGTACGCGCGCATCGGACGTAAATGACATTTCATCGTCCGTTCGACGCCCTGCAAGCATCGTTAAAGCGCGCCCATTCAAACGGATCGAGTGAGGACACAGGAAGATCGTGAACCATCCACGGTCCAGGCTCGTCAAATGCAATACTCGTTTATATTCTCCCAGCAATGCACGGCAAGAGGCCAGGTTTATCCGCAGCATGTTCTCAAACCCAACCCTGTGATCCTGCAATATCTCGTCCAGCGTCATTGAACCCTGCCAAAAATGCTCAGGTGTGTCTGCCTTGGGCAAAGAGTATGCCTCTTGCGAGGGGAGATTGCGGGGGCAGCGTAAATGGAACAGGCCGAAGGGCAGTCCCGACGCGGCCGCAGGCAAATGAAGCGCTTCGAGGCCTGCGTGAAGTGGCGGGGCTTGATTAATCGCGGTCCCTGGACGCAGCCAAACTGGAGCATCGAAGCCACAGTGGCTTGGACGCTGCGTCCGAATCTGCAAAGTGGTGGGGCCGATCCCTTACACCGTAGGGCTGTCCGGCATTTCTACTGGAGAGAATTGTGGGGATCGTGCGAAATTTCGCACAGGAATGCTGTGTCTGGCTAATCAGGTGAAGCCTTTCAGTGGGGCATGAACGAGGCGGGATTCAGGCCTCGGGCCCGGGCCCGGCCGACTTCCGTCTCGCAAGGCCCGGTGAGTGGGCACAATCCGATCCGTAGCACACAATTTGCGTCAGCGAAGGGTGCATTTCTTTCTAATTATGCGGTAGACGTACCGTACGGCAACTGCAAGTAAATTGGGGACTGCTTCTGCTCTTGCTGCCTCGACGTTCTTACCGGCCGCACTTACAGCGTTGCACGCATGCGGGGCTTCGATTGCGTCTCCCGAATTCACACATGGCCCGCAAAGGTATCGTCACACTCGCGTTAGTTGCATGGCCGCACAGAAACATGATGCCCTGTAGGTGCACAATGTGGTTCGGACTGAACGCGTCAGATCGTCTGGTCACTGCTGCTTTTGAACATTGGGGTAGACTGGGTAGATCTTCGACCACGACTTCAATGAGGTGTTCTGAGTAGTTCGAGGCGACAGGCCGTTCTGCGAGGCTGCTTCCCTCAGCTGCCAGCCAAACGCCTGCAGCGACGTGGAGTCCTATTCTGTATTAATGCCGTTGCCCATGTACGCCGGCATATAGTCGTCCAATTTTTTGTTACCCTGACTGTTTGTACTAACAATACCTGCCTCAATCGACTGAATATGAGTCTGACGATGATATATTGATTCAGCCGCAAGATAGGCTTGGCATACCATCCGACCTCAAGATAGGGCGAGGCTTTCATGATCGAGTTGTGTCAAACGGATAAAACTGACTGACAGAGTCAGGTCTAGACACAACGTAGACGCTACTCGCATGGGTTTATGTCACAAGAACTCCTGACAGTAGCGAAACTATGCGGATTGCTGCCGACATGTTATTGATGGGGCCACTGGGACTCGCCGTGCCGCCATCTGACGAAGCCTTCGTAACCTGTGCGCTGATTCCGCAGAATATTTCGTCTTGGTCAAGGGTGAGGGATGGATTACCAGGTTCTGAGATCAGATGAGTCTCAGCATTTTGCTTGTTGGGTAGCGCTGTATGGGAGGTTGAAGATCTTGCAGAAAAGCTTGCCAACGACTGCCTTTGAATAACAGAAACAGAATACACCCAATTAGAAGCTTTAAATATTTGAAAACTACGGTTTCTTGGGTGTCTATAACATCGTAATCACTCTCTTGAAGTCTGAATTATCACCTGCTACCGTGGTCGGTCCTTGAATGTGTGTCCCATTCGATGTGTGCGGTCTATCACATCACCGAACTGAAGGAAGGTAATGGATAGTCTTCATTCCCCGCACATGAACTTCAACCAGTCGGAAGACTGTTTTACGTACACTGGCAGCCTTTGATCATAGTATCGACGACTTCAGATCCATTGCGTGTGTTTTCCATTGCGCTCTGACCAGCGTTCGCATGCCAGCTAATCCTGACGTAGAGCATCATGAAAAAATCCCTTTTCATCAGATCGTTCAATTTGCTACCTGGCCCATCACTGATCTGTCATGCATACGTTCGTCTAGAAATTATGTCAGTCTTTCTTCCCTTCTAACTTTTTTCTTCGCGGTTTGCCGCCTGGAAATTCTGTCAGCTTAGCAACCTGGTCTGAGACTGAATGGACCATAGTACTGTCCAGGCATACGCACTCGAACTCAAATTTCCAAGCTTCCAGTCTGAAGACAAACGCATTGGCTGCGCTGATCGTTTAGTCCAATCTGGCAATCATGAATCTGGCTTTCCAGATCTCATATGCCTCATAGATATCTTTGCAAAAACGCATGAGCACCTCGTCGCTGGACTTCATCATGGCCTATCTGGGATGAAATCCTTTGATTACCCACGCCGTGTGACCGTGGTCATCCACCGGGGTCGCTTGTGCGTTTTTCGCGCCCTGTACACTCGAACAAAGTTGCCGTGCCAGTTGATTCATCGCCGATTCCCAAGCTTGTCGTCTCATCCTGCGGGCCCTATCGACTTCCTCTTCCCAGGCCCCTCTTCGTGTTGCACACTGACAGCAGACGACAGGCTTGGGTTGCAGAATCACCAGAACATCCTCAGCCAGCTTATAGGCAGCCTCGACGGCCTTCTATCACCTGTCTCCATCCATTGCTATCAAGCCTTCTTCACTGAAAAAGCTACACAGATCTAGGACAGCCACCAATCTGAGCGGAAAACTAGACTGTTCAAGTAAGTGAGATACGTGGTTAATCATATCGCATTATATCATCTCATCGTAGCTTTTCAAATATGCATTGCTTAGGTTCTACAGTAATATAGGAGGTATATTTCGACAGCCACAGAGGAGACGGACGAAGTTGTGGAACCGGTTAGATTCTATTGCCCACTGGCCCCGAAATCATTGAGCTGGCGCGAAATAAGCGTCGTTTTTTGTGATAAGTTGAACTTCGGAGGCGGCGGGTAGACTTGGCTCCAGCACGTCGTTCACAACTCGTCTCTGTTCACTAACACTCGAGTGTAGTGACAGTTTAGAAAGGGAGTTAACTAAGACGCTAGGAGGGTCGGCGCTGTGAAGAATATCGTGTCGGCTATCTCCCATACACCCAGTGGCACCAAATGAACATGGTATTTCGTTACTACGTGCCCTGATGCGGGTTCGAAGGGTAAATAACAGTGCTCAAAGTCAATGTATGTTGATGTCATTGTTGGTAGTTAGCAAATAGCGGTTTGTAAGGTTGGGAGTATTACTTGCAGATACGAGAGGTGGGGGATTTGGGCGAAGAATATATTCGTTTCCGGATCCATACCAACATCATTGCTTCCGGGCGCTGTTTCTGGTTACCATGCTAGCCCGGCTACAAACAAATGGGCCCCGACGATTTGCAGAGCTTATCAACGACAAGTTTCCCGGATACGTCGCTGAAATTGCAGACGGAGGCACATTCACAATGAGGGTTAGTGCTCAATTCTCCGAATAATTTAGATGTCAGACCGAATGGCGACTACTGAAACGCTTGTCTCCAAGACAAGTGATAGAGGTTACATCAACAGTATAGCCAACAGTCTACGATGAACCTGCTTATATCCTAATGAAGAGATATACATTCAGCCGAAGTGTGGACATGCATTCTATAAGTTTGACAGCATCATCCCGGCCTTGTCAAACAGCACCTATCTCTTCAGATGCATCTCATTTCAGAGAAACCAACAGAGATTATGCTGCTGAATAAGATCTTTTGCTGAAACTCGGGCGAAAAAGCATTGGGCCGCTTGCGGTTGACAGAGAGGAAAGATGAAATCGCCTTCTACCGGGTCTCTTGAGCCTTTATTGACACATTTTCAGACACCTATGGAAGCTGGCGAAGCGAGTAAGGACGGGCGACATTTGTGTGGCTTCAGGCAGATGGCGGGGTGGGGCTTCGGTTCCGCTAGAGACCGGACGCTCGAATCCTCTTCGGTCGAACAGCGAGCGCTTTGGCGTTGAGATGGTCGGCGATTCTTGTTTTAGTACCTGGCGCTGGCATCTGGATGATATTGGTAAGGTTTACAGTTGGTTTATCATCACCCAAGACTGCAAAAGCTGTATGTATGCGACTGCGCATGAAGTAGAATTGTGACGCCGACCATTCATTTCCAGCATGCGTTAGGCTTTTGTCACGGTTTCCAACCATTCGTCACCACCTAACACCATGCCGAATGGGCGACAGAAGCTGCCGGCTCACTTTCGACATCGGCCAATACGGGGCTCCTTTCCTTGGCGCAGCTTCTTCCCGCTACTGCGTTCCGGAAGACACAGGGCTATGACAGAAAACCAGACACTAACCTGCAGAAACGACCATACACTTCCTCTTCTGTTGCGTGCGTGCAGTTCACAGGCTATCGAGACTGCAATTTAGCGATGAGCCGGATGTGGGTGTGGGCGTACTAGTGCAAGAACGAATACTTTGGACCTCCCTTTTTGAGAACGTGAGGTCTGTCCACTCCTTCCGTCCCAGCACTTGAGGACCACAGATGACGTAGTGTTCTGGCGGGGAAAAAAGCCAGAACACTACGTCACTAGAATTAAGGGGGGAAGCAACGGTAGTGGCGGTAGTGGGGCCGATAGGTAACGGTAGTGTGGCCGATGGGACCGAGGCGTCGGACGACCGTCTCACACAAGGTCGGCACGTGTCGGATCAAGTCGAATGGACGCTTCCAAGCTTTGAGAGACCGACCAGCAAACCACCCGCTGATGCATGTTACCTGCGATGCATTCTGGATCGTCGGCCCCAGTGCTTTCAATTCCTTCACTGCCCCTATCCCCAGCTCGATAGCTTCCGTGCGTATCAGGCCGGCTTAGCCGCAATGGTTGCTTTTGTAGCACATGCGTCATCTTCGAGCTCCATGGTAGTATTAGTAAATGGTAATTAGGATGCTCCTTTAGCCTTGGTGTTCTCGTTCGCTATTGTGATTGACGTACGCAAGATCTAGACGGCTTGGTTCGGTTGTTTTAGTTCGGCTGAGTGAGTATAGCCTCAATGGTTTGCGAGTAGGGAGATGGACGCAAATGCCGTTTGGGGGTACTTGTTCAATGGCGTGCTCTTGCAAAAAGGTCGAGGGGCCACGAGGGTCATGATGCATGCGCTTCGCGACGCCCAAAAGTCGGCATCCAGCCACCAAGGTATCCGCACTGCCAGATCACTACGTCATGGGACCGTTCTGGCATTTTATCGCCAGAACGCTACGTCACTGGAGCGTTCTGGCTTTTTTTTCGCCAGACCACCAAGGTCGTGTCGTGGTACGGAGGTACACAGTGAAGTGGCAGCGACCCCACTAATAGCAGCGACTCCACTAGGCACACTGACACTGTAATGGTAGCGACTCCGCCCACGGTAGCGACTCCGCCCACGGTAGCGACTCCGCCCACGGTAGCGACTCCACTCATGGCAGCGACTGCACCCACGGCAGGCAGCGACTGCACCGTACGGCAACGACTCCGCAACCACCGCAGCACATCACAACTTTCGACCCGCAAGCAAAGCGCAACCATCATATGAAAGATACCCGCCGTTTGATCCTACAGCTTAAGTGCGTTATTTGCGGCCGCGCTTGCTTATCACAACAGGCACTGCAACAACATCAAAAAGATACTGGACACCTGAAGATTTTATGCTGACGAAACACCCCGAGTTGGCGCCGCTGACATTGATTGTGGATAGAAAACGGCCGTGGCCGAAAGCTCCGGGACGTTGGCCACCTGCCCTTAGCAGCGACGCTTTGAAAGACATGCTCAGACTTCCCCTGCTAAAAAGTATGACCATGCCCCTGGAGGGCGATCAACCTCTCAGATCGTGTTTGCTGGTTTTAGAGCGGTAGATTTGTGATCTCTTGCTACGCGGTCTCTTAGTACTTCCGTTCTATCCCATCGAGTGCTGAATAACGCTAGTACATCTGCGTGCGGAGACGTAGCTAATTAGATATTTCTAGGTCCCTTTTTTTACTTAATTATATTAATTAATAAGGGGTACTTCTATTTATTAGAGATCTTTAGTATAGAAGTTATATTAGTAATCTTTATTACTATATATAGAGACGTTATAATCTAAGTAGTTTATCTTAGAGTACTTCTATTATATATACCTTCTAATACTATTTAGAGATATAACGCTTAATAGTATTTATTTTTATATAATAAAGAGGTTACTATATACTATATAAAGTGAATTAACTTTATACTAACCTTAAGTATAATACTACTATATAAAGGAGTTATTCTTTTTATTTATAGCTTTTTTAAAGTAAGCTTTCTATTAAGCTTCTATTAATAATCTATAATATTAAATTAGCTAAGTAGAAAACTATTTCTATTATAGTAATTAGCTCTCTATATATCTCTATTTAAGCTTATTTTAGGTTTAGAGAAGGAAAATATTTATAAATATAACTTTAAAAAAGAAATTTTAAGTAAATACTTATTAGTTACTTCTTCTAATTAATCTACTATATTAATAATATAACTTTATTTAATTACTTATATTAACGCTATTTATATTATAGTTATACTTATTAATAGTAATAAGAATTAAAAGGTCTTTTTAGATTTTAGTACTAAAAACCTATTAAGTAGTTCTTTTTATAGAGGAGTTATTAATAAAGTAGTAATAGTACTAAATAATTTTAAAAGTCTCTTAGAAAATAGTAGTTAGAAAGAAAATAAAGATATTATCTTTTTAAATAAACTAGTTAATCTATAGAAGTAATATAATAAATAGATTAATATAAATATAACTAATAAAAACTATTTATAAGTTTATATTTACTTATTAGATATTAGTATTATATATATAGTACTTTATAGGATCCTCTTATTATTATCCTCTTTTTTAGCTACTAAGATCTTATTAATTTTAGTATCTTTTTAATAAGTACTTATAGTACTAATATTCTAGCCTTAGAGGGTCTAAAAGAGCTTTATTAATATAAATAGATTATTAAGGAATATATAGTAAATAGCTAATAAGAGGAAGGTTATTAGAGAGGTTATAACTTACTATATTAGTATTAATACTATCTACTAAGCCTCTATATTACTAAGTACTAGCTAAGTTTAATAGATTAATCTATATAGCCTCTTATTATAAATATATTATAGCTACTAGAAGTAATAATCTAACTAAACTAAGATCTAAATCTTAAAACTAGTTAAAGTTAGCTTTATTAATATTATTATTATTTCTAAAGATTAATTTATAAACTAAACTATAGCTTTATTAATAATAAGTTTAAAGCTAAGCTAAAAGAAGTAATTACTAACTTCTTAAATATAAATAGATTAGCTATTAATTTATTAATAAACCTTTAGTATTTAATCTTCTTAGTATTAGCTTTAATACTAAATCTTAAGAAGTTTTAAGTTAAAGATCTTAGCTATATTAAATATTTAGAGTTAGTATAAAAAGAAGAAAAAATAGTTTTAAAAGAAAAAATAAATAAAGTAATAAATAAAATCCTCTTTTTTTTATAAATTTACTTAATACCTCTTTATATTAACTTCTTAATATATTCCTATATAAATTAATATACTAAAGAAAACGTAAATCTTATTAATAGAGATATCCCTCTAGTTATTACTTTAAGAGTATTAAAATAGTAATTTAAGTTTTAACCTAATTAATACTATATTTATCTACTTAGTTTACTTTTTAACTAGATTTTAAGAGATAAAGTAAAAAAAGAGATTAAGAGGTATCTCTAGTAAATTATAGACTTCTAATAGCTAAGTAAGTATATTAAAAAGCTAAAAACTTCTTAAAGTATTAAGCTTTATTTCTAGCGCTTTATAAAGCTAGATAGTAGCTATATTATATTACTCTAATATATAATTATTAGTATAAATAATAATAAAGTCTTTAAATAGTAATATATAAATATATAACTCTATAGAGTTAGAAGAAGTATTAGAATTATTAAAACCTATTATATTATTAATTAAAATAATAATTTTAGTAGTTATAATAGGGAGGAAATCATAAGGATAAGTAACGCCCTTAGATATATTAATATAGTGAGGGGAAAAAATAGGGTTATTTTTATAGGCTAGATGTACTGGCGTCATTCAGCACTTAATAGGATATCCTATCAGCTGCCAGTAGACTGCAGTACTTAGGGTCCCCTCCAACTTTGCTCAACCACAAAATTCGTAATTAGTCGGAAAAAACGGTCGATCCTTTTTGAGGGCGTCTGGTTAGGCTTATCCCCGCATGTCTTGTACTGCAGTCCACTGGCAGCTGATGGGATAGAACGGTCTAGCGAGGTGCTCGTTTATTGGACCGCCAGTGTACCATAATCTCTCTAATTGCCCCATAATACCGACGGTATGGATCCTAAGGCTAGCGAATCACTATCAGTGGTATTACACAAGGTCGGGCTCCCTATCCAGTATCTCTATTTGCGGTAGTCAAGGGTAAGGAAAAGCAATACTTTAGCATGCCTTCTGAAAAGTTTCCTAATACCCAGCGATCTGGGAAAGTTGTCTCATCCACTCGCCGGTATCGTGTTCCACTGCGATACTTTTGCGTCTGACGATGGCGGTCTTCCGTGCGAGGCAGCTTTCCCTGCCTTCCATGCTAAGACAACGGTTCGCGTTCTCTGCGCGCTGACGAGCTTCCGCACCGTAAAGGTATTGATAGTGTCTCAAGGTACATTCGCGTCTGATTGTCGGCGGCTGACAAAGGTTATTGGGTTTTAAAAGGTCTACAGCGGCATTTCCCAAGTCGACGTCAACTCCATCAAGACCAGCGGCGGTTCCGACCTCAACACTAGCAGAATGCTGGGCCTTATGGCATTTTAAGAAGGTACCGAGCGGCTCTATCACCAGGTCGGGCAGCGTATAATTCGAGAGATCAGACTAGAGCAGCAGGAAAACGGCTCTCAATTCGACTACGTCAAGTTCAAAACAGCCCTCGCGCGGGAAAAGTTCTCGGGGGGTCGGCGGGGGCAGCAAGGCCCTTTGCAATAGCGTCTCGAGACACTCGAGAGTTTCATGGTCAAGAAGGTCCTTTGGGCGTCAAAGGCATGGTTGTATCGTCTGAGTGTTGTCTTTGCAATGGCCGACCTATTGTCAAGGCTGGGCAGCTTACCATTGTCGATCTCTCCTGTCCCTGCATCACACCAAATATAGCATCCCTCCTCTTCAACATCTGTCTTTCTCTCTTCTTAGAGCAGAATTCGGTTGTTGGTCGCGTTGTGGCTCTCGATGAGGCACATAAGTATCTCAGGCAGTCGGGAGAAAGCTAGGTGCTCATAAATTCGCTGTTGCGGGCGATTTGCCTTCAACGACACTTCAGAATTCAGATGTTTACATCAAAGCAAGAACCTAAAATATCGCCGAAACGTTTGGGCTTGTGCACTATGACGATCGTCGACCGTTTCACGCCGCCCGATTGGCATCCGACCCTTCGCCGTCATATCGCGAACGAAGACATCCTGGTGGATGAGGCGAATACAGCTACACCTGGGCAGACAGGTGTTGTGATGGACTTGTTCCAGAGGATCGTGGCTTTACGTACAGGGCAGGGTCTCGTATTTGCACCTAATGCGTTGATTGAGTGCTCGCAGGGCACCGGGCGCCACGGTTTTTACCGGAATGCGAATGAGCCGACTGCCATCCAAATACGTTCTCGGCTCACAAGGAATGGGGGGAGGACGATGATGGCCGGGCATAACGCTAAGATTTGACTTGTATAGTTGGATATCATCCTAGTCCGCCTTAGTGTCTGTTACGAAATTGAAGGGTCTTTCACTTTCAATGGCTCTTTTCAGTCACGATCAGTTCTCGTACATCAGCTTACATTAGATCACCCGATCTACCTGAAGAACTCTCTCTCAGCCGCGCGCCATGCTTTATCATCAGAAGAGGCACCACACAGATGATAGTCGCTACTACAGCAAAGACACCCGGCGCCATATTGAAGTCGAGAGACTCGAACATAGCCCTACCGAATAATGAAAACTGTAGCGGAATCGTCCATGCGAACCACTAAAGACTAGAAGCAGATAAGGGAGGTCCGATAATGAACCCGGTACCCTTCGACTTGGGGGTGACTAGGACCGATTTCTTGACTTGTTCTGAAGTATGTGTCGATCGTAGAAGCGCGTAAGCGTGCTCAACGTCAGCCCGACTCCAATTGCCATTAGAGGCAATATGCTCTGTCCACTGGACATGTTAAGCCGTTCGTACATAAGAGCAAACACGTCGGTGAAGAGGTAGATGAGCTCGAACGCCACTGCGCTTACCATGGACGCTATAAAGACGATAGGTTCGGTGAACAGAAGACATATCGGTCGAACAAGATCGAGCTTTTCGTGTGTTTGCCTTCGGCCGTTGGACTCAGGCGAACGCTGGGCATATTCGACGCAGTTGATAGGGCTAGAACCCAACATGCGAGCGCTTGCCTGACGTGAGCTATTACATCATGCGTATATATTCCATCCGCACCATTCATCGTTCTACGGGTGATTGCTGCACTGCCTCCGGCCCCGCGTCTGTCTCCTCGCCCTCATCCCTTCTTGCGTGTTTAGTCAACCGGACTCCCAGCTTGCATAGTCCGGACGAGGCATGGATCCAAAGCCGCACGTGCCCGGAGTGGCCCCGCGGCTTGACCCAAGCGATTGCCCCCCGCGCTGGTCTCTTGCGCTTCTGCTGTCTGATAGCGGGATGGGACGCACAGCGGGGCTGTGTATTGGCTTGGCCACGCTTTGCTGGCGGAAGGTGCCCCTCAGGTTCTCATCCCCGGCTGGCTGGGTCTGCCATCGCGGCTCTATCGATGCCATGAACGCCCTTATGCGTTTGTGCATGCGAAGCGAATCGCACTCAGACGCAGGCTGGCCAAATATGCACATCAAGGATGGAAAGGTCGTGGTTTCGACTGGCTAGATTGGTTATCTAGGGGCTTAAAAGTTCTGGGACATCGGCGCGTAGGCGAAAAGCTGTCCCTAGTTGTGCATCTGAGATACAGCGTGGCTGCGCCGTCTTCGACGTTGTCCCCCATTATCGAGCATTCCCAATACTCGATCACGCATAAGCCTCGATCTCAGTTGGGGTTCAATGTGCGCGGAAACCTTGATACAGCGAGAGCGCTTCGCGATGTCCTTTTGCTGAACGCGAAGATAACTGCGTCCTACTCTCTGCGCCGTTCACTCACGACTCAGCTATGGCCCTGGGAGAGCTTTGTCCAAGAGCACCTCAGCAGATGAACTCGCGTTGAGCTTCTCAAGATGGGGCCTGAACCCCGGCCAGATGACTTTGATATCGCAGTCTCTCAATCATATTTAACGAAAACAACCTGCAAACTTATGTGAGGATTGACGCACACCAACTATAGCTATAAAGCCCGTGAGAGTTTCCTCTTTCGTAAGAGTGCCTGCCATCTGAGATGGTGTCGAAACAAGGAAAACCTCTAGCTGGCATGTCAGCGGATTCGTCCCCAAAACCTTTGAAGACGCCTTGTGGTCTCGTTCGGGGGACTTCGGGCCAGCTATTTTGAGCTCGGAGGCATCATCTTCCCGCTTTTTCCTTCCTACGTTTCGACTTGCAGCGTCAACTGTGCCAACCAACAGTTATCAGAAGTTCACGAATAAACCGCCATTCTTCGTTGGTCCCGGAAAATGGTATCAAATTTGTCTAAAATAAAGGAAGCTGCATCATACTATGCTCTTCAAAGCCGTGCGTGTAGGAAGTCAGCTGTAGTTTGTCTCAATAAAGTTCTGGTCTCAAGTAACATCGATGGCCGCCTTCTCCCCTCATGCCTGGTTCGCTGCTGATTTAAGCAGACTAGTGGTAATGAGGCCGATTCTGCCTTTCCATGCTTTATGACTCTCAGTATTTCCACTTAGCTATTCACAGGTGCTAGTCATCATCTCCTCAGGGCGCGAGGCATCGCTCAGTGTTTTAACCAACATAGAGTACAAAAGGTACACCTTGAAGAGGGAAGGAACCAAGACGAAATCTCGAGTGAGTAGAGGAGACGCTCAGAATGTATAGGGTAAACGTGCAGCCTTGGCTGAGAACCCTTCACGCGCATAATCTTTGACATGTCATTTGCTCGACCCCATAGCAGCGGGCAACCAACTATTGCGGATCAAGAAAACATCGAACTTCCGTCGGAAGAGTATGGTTGAGATTATACGAAAGCAGGCAATTACTTCGAAATGTCATGACTCATGGTTACTGACGCGTCTCTGGCTTTGCTTGCGAACACGTCTCTGCCGATACGTCTGTCTCATCCAAGATTTTGCGTCCACCCAACGGCTCGCGTCGTATCTTATGAGGTAGCAAAGATCGTCAGCGCGTGCGAGAAAGAGCTTTCCGCAGGGAGAGGCCGATGCGACGTCCGGTGTCTGATAGCGTTGACTCTGCCTGATTAACGTGTAGATCTTGTTGTTCGGCCTGATGCGGCAGCATCACAGGGCCAGTCCCGCTCTTCGAGAGGAAATGTAGAGATTCTCTGTATTAGCCCGCGCAATTCTGTGCTCTACACACGGCACACCCCCGTGGGAAATTTCTGGCTTTAACCAAAAAAAAAAAGGTGACCTCATCACCTACACCAACCAAGAGGGTGCATTGCGGTCAGCTCCAGGATCATCTCTTACGAAAGATCGCGATGGCGGGGCTACATAGTCGATAGCGAGGTCCGCAAACTTCTGTTCAATGCAGATGTCCACATGGACTTAGTCTCATCCGATGACGGGCTGCTAGTTTGGTCTTCCCATACACAGACTAACCAACGCCGCTTTCCAAGTCCAGAGTAACACCTTTGCTTGCTGGATAAGCCATCCCACTGACGGCAATTGCTTCTTTAGTTTCCTCCCAACAGAACTGAGGATTCTGGGGTGGAAACGTCTTAACACCTTCGTGGAAACAGAGCTCGCATTGTCACAGCAGGCCAATGACCCTGTTATCCCGCAACGGTCAATATCGACGAGAACAGACTGTGTGACCAAAGTCAAGCTCGTGGACGAATATTCCCGAACTTGTATGGCTAATCATAGATGTCCTGTACAAATCGCGAAATACCAGCACAGGTTTACGCAGAATCTCGGCAAATTTCTCGGAAGCTTTCGTGCACCAGAAGACGTTATCGACAGTCTTGCTTTCCTAAAGCACAGTGGTCGGCTGTGTAGTCTGTCGGGTAACGGGAGTCTCTGGGAGCACCTGTTTCTGCCCCCAGACTCTTTTGATGCTCATTGTCTCGACTTGGGCGAAAACGACATGGACGGGACCTTGCTTGTTCCAAAAGGCAGCAGAGTGCCAAGGCAGAGTCCGCAATGCGCTGCAAAAGTCAGTTTTCGAGAAAGCACTCACGGATGAACGAAGGAGTCTGCCGATCCAAGGGATGAAAATCGGTTCCGTTTAGTGGAAGTGCCCAGCCTTCCCGCCATACTGAACAGCGCGTGACAGACAACCATGGCATCTACCTGCAGCGGAGTCGGAAACATTTATTGCAGCATGCAGCTTCCTTACCCTTGATAGGAATATGCTTTTTCATGCCTGCCTGCCTGCGTTGGATCCTTCGCAAACAGCAAGCTTAATTACAGTCTCAGTTGAAGAAACGCCCCGCTCTTGAAGCGCGTCGGGTTTGATGGCGTCGATGGGCTGCACATTTTATGCTGAGCCTCTGGGCGGGAGACAGCCCTAGGGTGCACTCAGCGGCCTCGGTTGCCCTATGCCGTCGCTGCTCAGCTTGGCCTAGTCATAATCTTTCCCACGTCGTGCGGGGGTAGCATCTACACTGGTGGTTCAACTGAAGTACGGGCTGTGAACTCGCTGGTCTGCCGCGCTGCATGATTTCACGCAGGCACGCATCAGACTTCCTCGTCGTGGACCGCAAGATTACCTATTTGGGATAGTTGTTCTCCACTGGCAGTGAGTCGGCCGCTTGATGCCGTAAACACGGGACCCATTGCGCGTCGCGACCAACATCGTGTCGTACTACCAATGAGAGTGCGTCCTTCGATTATGAGTTTGCACGCCTAGCGTCATCTCAAGAATGGCTTCCCGGCTTGCAACAGGAACCCACCATTGCCATGCGGGAGGAGTTGATTGCACTACGTTCCCTCAACGCCACTTGTCATCAACAATAAAGAGCGGACGAAACGACTCATCGAGAAGCAGCAGCTGAAGGCTTGCCAGGATCTGTGCCGTGAGGTCGGCTTGCCCCTAGACGACTCTGTTGACGAGTGCAAGAAGAGCCTGAAGAGAGCACTAGCGGACGCACTCGGCAGTTCTGGTCTGGCAAGATTTCGACGCATTTCGCAATAATACGCTCCAGTATAAGCATCAGATAGACACGCAGGAGGCTAAGAAGGGTGAGAGGCTCCTTGCATCTTTGCTGCAGGACTTTGGGCTAGAGCGACGAAAAGAAGGAAGACAAGGAAAGCGCAAAGCAGTCGTCCACAAAGTAATCAAAGGCGAGTAGGCAGGAAGTGCCGGCGATGAGCACATACTCCTGTGTGTGACGAATGCAAGGTCCGAATATAGCCTTAACAAAACATCAAATAGTTATGAGGCGCGACGAAGCCTGAAGCTGAGTATTCCCTCTACCCCCCTCGCAATGCATAGTGTACGGTATCTAGAAGTCTCATGGCTGTACGTGACTCTGACCGAATCAGCTACGAGATTCCCGCAGAGCCGATGCCATCCTAGGCTCCTCAATAGCCGTAGTCCGTGTTCCTCAACCAGGCTCCATCCTGAAAGTTCCCGTGAAAATGCGTGCAATCGGCCTGCCTTCTAATGCTGTAGCACCACTTGATTGTTTGCAACTGTCCTACTTTGACGCCGACTTCTAGTGATCCCCCACCCCTCGCGTCCGTATGTTCTCGTCTTCTCCTTGGCAAGACTTACAGGCAAAAAAGTTGGGCATTGCGGAATGACGTGTTCTTCGTCTTTCTTGTGACTGATCCTGCAGTCCTTCCGGGTCCCATATATCACGAGCGATTGCAGGCTAAGATTGTAAGCTTACAATAGCTTTGGTTAATGTGAGCATATGACTGGTTTTTGCTGCCAATTGTCTTCCGTCTTTTATAGCCACTCAAAAGATTGTAGCAGAGGGAAGCGCCCGTTCAGAAGCAGTGCGGGATTGGCTCACCTTAGGGCCCTATTTCGACAGGTGTCGAGGGCCAACAGCGCTGCGCGGCCACCAGCACATGAGAAATGCCTCGAACAAGGTGTCAATTCACAATTGGAGAAAGCGGGACAATGACTCAGAGTAAACACTGAGGAGGGTGATCTGTGGGATGATACGAAAGGCTGTTCCCTGCTGTCTCGACATTGGTTCAATGCGGCAACGATTGTCTCCTTACAGGGCAAATGGCGAGTTTGAATTTGCGGCTCCCGACGTACGACCAAATCCATCTTAATCTAGCTTGTGCCACGTGGTTCTCACCGAAAATATCATACTCTCAGCCATTCTAGGAACAAGGCCAGCGGCCGACTTGGCCTTGACATTCTGTCTTTCCACTTGCTTCAGCACCTCTTTCTCGGCAAAAGACGCGGTCTCAGATATTGACTGTCCAATCACCTGCTGAACGCTGTCAAAGTCTTCAGAAGTTCGCCTCACATTTGGCTTAGAAGCGTGGCGACTTCATCAGCCGTCTGTCTCAAATACGGGCTAATCAATTTCAGGGCGAGAATTAGCGATCCAAATTGCAGACGCATGCAGTCACGTCTCAAATTTCTGCACTTTGATCCATCGCCGAACGGGCCGGCTATAGCTTGCGGACGGTCCAGGCTAGCCAGTAGTACGTCAAGATAATCGCACACGAGTGTGAGCAAGGTGTTGGTCATGTCCCTCCCAGCTTGGAGTATGCTGTCTTACACGGTGCGTCAGTCAACGGTAGGTATGTCGGACACAAGGAACCCCGCTTACCTTCCGTGCCTGGCGGAAGCATGGCTGCCTCAGTCATGCCATCGCGTTCGAACACGCCTCAAGCCAGGCTTTGCGCCATATGAGAGCTGCCGAATGCAAGGTTCTTTACAACGTGGTTGAAAACACTAAGCAGATGGAATTCCCAGGCAATCCACAATCAATCGACTTCGCTTCCCTTTTTATTGACTTTCTTTCATGCTGTGCCAGCTCAACCAACCCGTCAGTCATGGCACGACGATGTGCGTGATATCGAACTTGTCTGTGAACACGGCGACGTCTCTCAGTCCTCCAAGGCTGAGAATCGCATGGATACAGTCGAAGCGTAGGTGAATGATGTACATGACGATCAACACCGCCTGAGTGGCATTCTCTGTGTAATCCAGTGTAGTTGTCTTTACGCGATGTCTCCTCGGCCTTCTGCAAAAGGGCCTGACAGCAAGGTTGCCCACACCTTGAACGCCCGTCGCAGTGCGTCTGAAAAGCTTATAAACCCACCATCTCACGCGTGGCGTTCTACAAACGGGACGAATCACGCCCCGGGGATGAAACGTTCAGAGCCCAACGATCGAAACGGCGGCCGGCGACAAAGATGTGCGCCTCCCTCACGCAGTTGCGCAGATCCGGATTCTCGATGAAGCTTCAGGTAAGGAGCCGTATTGCGTTGCGGAGGCAAACGGAGCTCAGCAGCGGTCGAAAAGAGCATGGCGTCCAGTGAATTGTTCGTTTTTGACGTGCGTGGTGATATCGCCATGGTCGTATTTGAAGGCCATGTCGGTCGCTGAGTGACTGGTGCTCATTTCGGCCCTGGTCAAGTTTGTACTGTTTGATGTTAGCAGGACGGAGTTGCGCAGGGAACGTTGCTCGAACTTACAGTGACGTGACTTTAGAGTTGAGTTATTTCCCACAACATGGATAGGCTGGCAGTTTTAATGAGAAAAAGCCTGCCTGGATATCAATTACTCCACGCTTTCACAGAGGCGCCCAATCACTTACCGAAAGTGCGACTTCACCATGTCACAGCGCAGCAACCCGGAGGTTCTAGCGCGAACCACGTTGCGGCGGGGGCTGCTTTCGGCGACGAAGTGGCATTCTTTGCTTCCCGGCAAGCTGCCCCATTGCCACCGCAACCTACATTGCTTCCTCGAACCTGCCATGCCGTCTCAGGTGAAGCCTCACTCTTCAACACCTTACCTGGAGACCGCCGTCGGGCTAGACGCGCCGAGCAGGGCTAGCAGGGGCCTGCTGACAAAATATCCATCTATTATTTCATATCTCTGCATTATAGCAGAGGGTACTGTTTGTCAAGACGCATCGGATGCCGCAATGTTCCCCGGAAGGCCACGTGCCTCGGCAAGCAGTTGAAAGAGATTCGCTTCGGTCGAGGTACATGGACTTGCTGGTAGAGTGCCTCCCTCCCCGTGCACTACTCGCCACCTGATGTAGCGTGTAACATTTCGAGTCATGACCAGATGGCGAGCGGCTCTAGGGATGTAGCCTGGGGCTCTCTGGCTGCCTAAAAGTTCTCCCTAGCCGTTGAGGCAAACTGAAACGGATATGCGTGCGAGAAAGGCTGCCTGCGTTTTGTACATGGTATCCCATCGAGTGCTGAATGACGCCAGTATATGGGTGTGCGGGGCAGCCGCAATTCGCTGGTTCTTCGAAGAGATCGACGGTATTTTAGACCATTCAAAAAGTTCAGTAAGAGCGCATTTGGAGAAAGTATGGGTACCTTGTGTACTGGCGTCATTCAGCACGCGGTGGGCTAGATGTCTCTTTTCAGTCCCATTGTGCGGTGCTGCGCCGCGCTCCCGCGACGGCCGCGACCTGTCTCGGCCGAGAACATTCCCGCAATAGATAGAAGCGCCAGCTATTGGCCCCGGGACGGAGTCTTTGTGTCTGTTTATGACTGCGGAACAAGCATTCTTGTTGGCATTATCAAAAGCTACTGACCCGTCTCGCCCTCCCCCGCTTCAATTCGGAGTTCGCTGCGTAAGGCTGGAAATGTTGCTAGATCAGGCATTCTCCCGTCCCGGTGACCGTCCCGAGCCTGGTGCCAAATAGTAACCAAGTTACTTTTAGACTAGGTACCACCTCATACCTCGCAGATCGGCGCTGTCCTACGTAACCGCTGCATCCGCTCCACTGTCGCCGTTGGTCTCTGCCGATGAGAGCCAAAGATCTCGCCCCGTCTCGCCCACAGCCAAGCGGGACATATTGCATACGGAACCATGCAAATTTCGACCAGGTGCGCCAACACGCCTGCGAATACCTCTGCACATAGCGGCGTTCCACCATCCCATCTAGCGCGTGTCTGGTACTCGCGCATCTGCTTTGCCTCTACACTGCCTCTCTGTCCGTTACAGACATCTCCAGAAGACACCGCAAAGGGACACTCTGTCAACCCTAAGTTATGAACCCCACGCTCATTGAGAATCTCGCTCCCCAAAACCTAAAGGTGCTTAATTAGCCTGAACTCGGGGACCTTCACGAGGCCGTCGAGGTTTACGTACAGAACCCATAACAGCGAACGAGAGCACCAAGAAGTATCGCGTTCAGTGGTAAGTAACACGCAATCGAGCCGGTAGATAAGAATTATATTACAGAGGCGAAGAATCTAGACGCTGTAGAGAGCCTTAGAAGATAACGCGCTGACGTATAGGCAGCAAAGCAGCGGGGCGAGCTGTGGGTAAACAGCAGCACTACGAATTCCAATGGTAGCGTTGCTGCCCCGACTTGGACGGAGCACACCACACCCCCACACCCAGCAAGTGTCCCAAAACCAAGCTCTGCGTGAGATCGTTGTGAAAACCGGATATCTCATGGAACTCGCTGTCCAGATGGGAAGGAGACGCGGCGTCACGAGTTCTAGGCCGCGATTGGCGCGCTCATTTGCGGTTGGACGTATGCATCTCGAAGCACTGCCGGAAAGCAACGCACCCAGTGACGCAGCCTTCGAACCGTCTTTGAAGCCCTGCTGATGAGCGTCCTGGAAGCCAGGGCATCTCCCAACTATTGGCTCCCCACCGCCCTCGCCGCAGCGCAGTCAGTTTGCAAGCATCTGCCGCACTCATTTCTGAGGCAAGGGCTGATCAACGAGCTCCTCTGTGAGACTCACTTGTGACGCTCCTATCTGGAAAAGCATAGTCACGCACGAACTGACTTCCTTGCAATAGTAGTGTTCTATGTACCCAAACGCGCTTGCGCGAGCGCGAGATGTATTCTAACCAGGTGGACTTGGCTGACGCGACCTAGACGAGTTTACATTGACTACGATGAGATTATTGAAATTTGGCTCTGACCGATGCGTCTACGAAGATGACCGCTTCAGGATTGAGTAGAACGGCGACAAAAGGCGGAATGCGGCTGGGGATGAACACAATGTGGCTATTAAGTGGGCTTGCACGTACGTTTTATCGCGTCTTCTTTGTTGCTCACGGCGAGCATTATGCAAACTGTTGAAAAGAATATATGAAATGCGTAGCAGTCGAACTGCGCCAATTCAGACGGTTCCTTATTGCAGATGGTGTTATGACATGTCATGAATTGATGACATAGGTGTTGGGATCTCCACATCCAATGCTGATGCCACGTGAAAAAGGCGTGCGAGAGAGGTCGTCGCAAACGTGACACAGGTCAATATACAGTTGATTGGTCCCAAAGCGGTGAGGTTGGAAGGTCTCTTGCAATTGTTCCATTGAAGATAAGTCGCAACGTAAGGACAGTGTTAAGTGATGGCAGCTGCAATTGGGAAGACATCGCCTTTGCCCAACAGTGCCGAGAAATGTGTGGAAGCCTTGAATACTGAGCCTCTCGCTCGAGCCGCTGCATCGTGGCAGACGGCGCAGCAGGGCCATTTGCCGGACGCCGCCACCCTTACTGGAGGGGAAAACCCTCTGAAGGCATGCAGCATACACATCCGCAACGGTCGGGCAAGGCAAGGCATAGCGCACGGCTTGTGCTGGTGGACACAGGCGGAGGTACTCCGCCTTTTCCTTTTGGTCGAAGCACTGCGGATTAGTGCCACGGCAAGAATACGTGGAGTCACCGACTGGCACAGACCTTGTGGTCCCTGGTCCCTAGTCGCCGGCTGTCGACGCGTCGGTTTCCAATTTTCAAGCTCTCAGCTTGTGTTGATTGAGTCGGAAACCTGTCGATCACATCAAAGACATCTTTGATAAGGGTGCATCGCAGATAGCCGAGCGGCGGAGTGGACATGTGAAGGCTGAAGCAAAACGGTCGAAGCGGAAAGAAAACTGGCAGAAGGGATAGGGAAAGGAGGGCAGAGAAATGAGTTAGCGTTCCGCCGTCGCTTTTCCATATGCGTACAATATGTTGTCATCGCAGAGGTTCGCAAAACTGGCTACGAGCCCCGGGCGCGTTTGGCTATAAAGTGGTGTGGCGGATCCGCATCCCTTACACTCCGTTACGTTAATAGCGTCCACCCCCCCTTTTTGCCGAAATTACGTACGTATAATCCCTATATATATATGAAAATTTACCTAACGCTATATAGATATTTGTAGTATAGTAATTAACTTATTCTAATAGCTTTAATTAATCTATTTCTATTAAATCTTATTATCTAAGGGTATTATAATACCTCCTAAACGCTACTATATAGCTTAATAGGCGGATAATAACCCTTTTAGGTATTATCTATTACTTATCGCTAATAATATATAGAAATAATAATATATATAATAACTAGTATAAGATACTATTAGAGATCCTTCTTAACGCTCTATCTCACTATTAATTAGGATTATTATACTTACTAAGAGGGCTTATTAGGCTACTATTATTAAGGAGGCTACTAAAGAGGTTATTATTACTAAGGCTAAACTTAAGACTAATAATTTAGTAGTAGCTAAGTCTATATTATAAAGAAAGTATATACTTATAGCCCCTCTATTATTATAAAGAGCTCTAAAAGTATCCTCTTATTAAAAAGTAATAATAATATAGAGGAAGTAAAAAAAGGATCTATTATATATAATCTAACTCTAAAATACTTTATTTTTATTAGTACTACTATTTTAACTAAACTTAACTTTAGTTAACTTAATATTTTATTAAACTATTTAATTTATAAATAATATACTTATAGCCCCTCACTATAGTACTAATAATATATTTATATTATTCTATAATATATTTAAAGAGGAGGATAATATAAGTAATAAAGAACTAACTCTACTATAAATCTAAGTTACTTATAGCTTAACGCTTAAAGGTAATAGTTTACTTATTCTTAATCTAATTATTAAGAGTATTATATATAATAGATTTAATATTACTCTTATATTAGATATAAATAATAGAGACTAAGAGGTAAATAGTAGTACTTAACTTAAAGTAGAAGTAATTTACTTATATATTATAAAGAAAGCTAATATTACTATTATTATTACTTAGAGGAAGCTTACTAATATATCTAAATTAATACTAATTTTTATTTAGGTCTATTTATTTACTAGAGAGGTTATTTAGCTAAGTATTCTATAGGTTAATATTATCCCCTCTCTTAAATAAGCTAAAGAGAGGGGTAAAGTCTATTTTATTATTAAGTAGTAATATAGCGT
The DNA here is from genome assembly GCA_025327155.1 of Colletotrichum sp. SAR 10_75. Lineage (NCBI taxonomy): Eukaryota > Fungi > Ascomycota > Sordariomycetes > Glomerellales > Glomerellaceae > Colletotrichum > Colletotrichum sp. SAR 10_75. The sequence goes on along the minus strand of JAKMWT010000244.1, from coordinate 50,029 downwards.
TATACTAATCTCTAGTAGTATAATAACTAATATATAAATACCTTAAAAAGGTAGCTAAATAGGCGTTTTAGCTAGTATATAAGAGGTAATTAATTATAAAGCTAATAATCCTATAAATATTAAGTATTAGAAGGAGGGTATATATAGATAACTTCTCTATATATATATCTACCTAGAGTACTAGAGATATAAGAATAATTTAAGTAATAAGAAGTTTAACTAATATTATATATTAAGCTAGAAGTACTATAAGATTAAATCTTATTATATAGAGTAGTAGGTAAAAGCTATTATAATTAGATAGGTTAGTATTAATAATATAGAACTACTTAAAGAACTACTTAGTGAGATTTTTTATAACTAGTTTATAGAGGATTAGAAATACTAAAGTAAGAGAAATAAGAATATTATTAAGGTTAATAATAATTAGGAGATAATAGTGATAATAGAAAAGAAGGCTAAAAATACTATACTTCTATTATTAAGGTTAAGATCTAGCTTAACTAATACTAATAGTAACGCTATTATTAATATATATAGCAATATAAGGGCGCTAAATTATTATCTTTAATATCCTAACCTATATATATAGTTGCTACTACTAGCGCTACTACTACTAGTATATTAGCTATATATAAATATCTTATAGTATTTATTACTAACTCTTCTACTATTAAACCTTTTAAGTACTTATTAACTAAATATTACACTCCTAATTTATTTATCCTTACTAATAGTATTAGATTTACTTTAAAAAGCTCTAAATTAAGTAGCTAGCTTTATTAAATAGTTTATATCTATCTATAATAATATTACAACCTATAAATAAGGATAATAGCTAAATAACCTACTTAAGCGTTAGGCAGCTAAGATAGGATATTTATACTATAGGATTATAAGAATAGTAAGGACTTACTTAGTATAAAAGAACTATAGTATAAGTTATATAATAATAAGATAAGAGATTAGATCTATACGCTAAGAATATAGAGGCTATATTTAGTAGGAATAGATCCTATTAGAGTTAAGAATAGTAGTTAGAGTAGAAGTACTATTTAGGACTTATATATAGTATAACCTAAGCTTAGCTTATAATTAGATTTATATAGCTCTTTAGTAATTAACTTAGTATTTATCTTTAGGATACTCTTAGCTTACTTTTATTGCGAATTACTTATTAAGCTTAAGACTGATCACTTTAGTCTCTAAAAGACTTAATCTATTAGTAGCTTATAACTTATAACTTAAACTATAACTTTAGTGTAACTATTAGAATATATTAATTTTTAGCTTCTATTAGTAAACCTTATTATTAGATAGCTAACTATAACACTTTAATTGCTCTTATTTAGTAAGTTAACTATTAATACCTATTAAATAGTTATAAATAAGATATCTTCTTATGCCTCTATTAAATCTCTTATTCTTAGATCCTCTTCTACCTTAAGAGGGTAAGCTTTTTAAAGCTTTATTTAGGAACTTAAGGACTAGAATATAAAGGATAAAGATGAAACTAATAAAGAGGATAAAACTAAAGAGCTCTAATAATAACTTAAAAAGATTAATAGTAACCTTAAAGAAATATAACGCTTATTTAATAAAAACTTAATAGCTTTTATAGAACTCTAAGTATATATTAAGTAAGCTTATACTCTAGAGGAAGAAGTATAAATATTATAGGCTGCTACTAACACTATTATAGCTCTCTTAGAAGGATAAAACTGCTTTAAACTTATACTATTAGTCTCTTTTAATAGAAATCCTAAGAAGCTTAAAGGGTATTTAGTATAAGTATATATATACTACACCTTTTATAATAATAGCTTTTGAAATAAGATAGAATATATAGTTTATACTACTACTTTCTTATAAAATAGAGCTTTAGCTTAATTTAAACCCCTTTAGAATAAATAGTTAAATAAAACTTTAGATTAATATAGCTAAGAAGTTAAAAGTATCTTCTATAGCTTTATAAAATATAAATAAGCTTTATGTTCTATATTTTAAGAACCTAATAAAACTTAATAAACTTAGAGAGAACTTAGATAGTTATACTAAATAGGATTAGCTTCTACTTATATAGCTAAATTTTACTAAATTATCTTTATATTTAACCTTATAAAAGAAAGTAAAGTTAAAACCTTTTACTTAGGACTTAAAGGATATATAAAGGATAAACTTAATAAGGTGGATAAGCTATTTAGTTTCCTTAATTATATAGAATATACTATTAAATAGGATAACTAATACTATAAAAGAGAATAAGAATAATACTAAGAGGCTAATATAAATTATAAATATTAATAGTAACTTAGAATAAATAACTAGGTATACCTTTATAACCTATTATATAATAATAATTAACTTTATAATAACTAAAATAATATATAATAAAGTATTACTTATAGATAATATAGTAGACCTATAGACCTCAGTATAATAACTAAACCTAATAATAAGAAACCTTAGAACCTTAAGTACTATAATTATAATAGATAAAGATATATCGCTAGAGATTATAAGTAGCTTAAAAAACTCCCTTAGAAATTAGTAGCTAAATAACCTTAATAAGTTAATATAATTACAAAAGCTCTATATATATTTTAGTTTTAAACTAGATATTATAATAATAACTACTGAATTTACTTTAAAGATAAAAAGATATTAGGATATTACTTAAAGAATAATAATCCTAAACGATCTAGATATAATATATCTACTTTAGATATTTACCTTAGAACCTTAGTAATAATATACTTTAGTAATAATAAAGTTATAAGAAAACTTACTAAATAACTTAATAAGATATTATAAGTTTAATAATTTAAACTTATTAATACCTCTATATATAAATAAAAACTAGAGGATAATAATAACTAAAAACTTATATATTTATAGCTAGCTAAGCTTATATATTTAGAATAGATCTAAGATAAGCTTTATAACTTTATATAGGAAAAATAACTTAAAGCTATACTTTTATATATAGAATAATAAAAATATATATATAGAAATCTTATTAGAATTAAGTAGATTAACTAAGAAATAGAAGAATAAGTTAAAGAAGAATCTAAAGAAGAACTAGAATATTAATATAACCTCCTAATAGAATAATAACTACTTATAATAACTAGTAGCTAGACCTTTAGAGAAAGTAAAAGTTTACTTTATAATTTAGATAAACTTTATAATATTACTTAATAATATACTTAAGTAGAGATTACTTATAGGTTTACTTTTAGTATAGATAACTTTAGCTCTAAAGAGGAAGCTAATAACTAAGAAGATAAAATTAAATAACTTCTAAAGTATTAAGAGATTAACCTATTTTAAGATAGATAATAATACTACTTTTATAGTATTTTAGTAAATTAATAAGACTAAAACTATATCTTTTAGCTATATATAGAAGATTACTTTATACTAAAAAGTAATTACTAACTTTATTAAACCTTCTTCTAGCTTTAATATTTCTATAATAAGTATAAAGAATATATAGGAGATAAATATAACTATTAACTTTACTTTAGAAGACTTAATAATAAACTTATTAAGAAGGTTTATATTATATATATTATAATTAGATAGATAATAATAATTTTTAATAAAAAGATTACTACTTTCTAACTAAACTTTTAGTTCTTTATAAGATACTAATATAATAATAATATAAAATAAAATAAATACTAGCGTAATAAATATTAAATTTATTATTAAGATAAAGCTTATGCTTAGAGAATTATAAAGAATAGATTAAAACCCCCTTAAGTTAGAATTTATAAGAATAGCCTCACTAAAGTAGTATAAAAAGGAAAATAAATTACCTACTTAGGATAACTAGAGTAGTTAAAAAACTAAACTTACCTACTAATAATAGATTATAATAAGTAATAAAGTAAAGATCTATTTATTAGATATCTTAGAGATATAAGAAGAATATAAAGTTTAAAGTTATTATTAATAAATAAATAATACTTATACTAATTAATAGTAGAGCTAAAGTAAATTTTATTACCCCCTAAGCTATTAATAGGCTAGAAGTATAATAAGGAGGGAAAGAATAACTATACCCCTTATATATAACAAAAAGAGAAGAATTTAAGTATAAAGGAGGTACTATCTATAATAAGATTACACCCCTTAAGATAAGCTACTTAGATTAAAAAGAAAAAATCTAATTTAATATTATTAATATAGGAATATATAATATAGTGCTAGGATTACTCTAGCTATATATAAATAACCTATAGATAGATTAAAATAAAGGCTAACTCTATTAGGACTATAATAATTTAGTTACTAAGTAGTACTATAAGAAGTAAGTTTTAAATAAGCTAATAAAATAAGAAATAGCAAAATAATATATCTACTACCTTAAGGTAAAGGAAGCTATATTATAACTATTAATAATAAAGGATTTAGAATAAGAAAAAGATCTACTTCTATCTATTTTAGAAGAATATAGAGTTTATAAAAAACTCTTTATAGCTAAGTTAGAAACTAAACTACCTAAATATATAAGCTTTAATTATAAAATCCCCCTTAAAGAAGGAAAAAAACTATAATTTAATAAAATCTATAGCCTTAACTTAATAGAGATAGAAGTATTAAATAAATACTTTAAAGAGAATCTTAGGAAAAGATATATTAGACCTTTAATATTACTAATAGGAAGTCTAATCCTATTTATACTTAAGAAAAATAGAAAATTATAACTATATATTAACTATTATATACTTAACAAAATAATAATTAAGAATTACTACCTACTACTGCTTATTAATAAAATAAAAAGACTTCTCTATAGAGCTAACTAGTTTATAGCTTTTAACCTTAAAGAAGCTTATAACTTAATTAGAATAAAATAAAGAGAAGAATAGAAAACTATTTTTAAGATATATAAAAGATATTTTAAGTACTTCATTATACCTTTTAGTCTTACTAATGCTCCTACTATATTCTAAAATATAATTAACTTAGTTTTATATAAATATATTAATATCTATATAGTTATCTATTTAGATAATATCCTTATATTCTTACTAATACTTAAGAAACATAAAGAAGACGTTTACTATATCCTATAAACCCTTTAAGAAGCTAAACTCTTAGTTAAACCTAAGAAAAGTAAATTCTATACCTAAAAGGTAGAATACTTTAGATTTACTATTACCTCTAGAAAAGTCTAAATATTAGAAAATAAAATTAAAGCTATTAAAGAATAGCTAGAACCTAAAAACCTTAAGAAAGTCTAAGGATTCCTAGGTTTTATTAACTTTTACTAAAAATTTATAAAGAACTATAATAAGATTAATATAGCCCTCACTAATCTTAGCTATAAAAATACCTTCTTTATATAAAAAGAACTATAATAAATAGCTTTCTAGAAAATTAAAAACCTTATTAGTAGTAAACTAATCTTAATAATACTAAACCCTACTAAATAGTTTAAAGTAGAACTAGATTCCTTAGACTACACCTTTAGAGTATAACTCTTATAATAAGACTTAGAAGGATAACTATATCTATATGCCTTCTTCTCTTGTAAACTCTATAAACTAAAACTAAACTATTAAATCTATAATAAGGAACTTATAGTAATAATTAAAGCCTTTAAGAAATAGAAACCTAAACTCTTAGGAATAATTTATAAAGTACTTATATATTTAGACTATAAAAACCTCTTATACTTTATAACCTTAAAAGTATTAAATAAGTAATAAGTTAGATAGTTAGAATTCCTTTCTAAATTTAACTTCTATATTATCTATTAAAAAGGATTAAATAATAGTAGAGCTAACGCTCTTAGCTAATAACTAAATTATAACGTCTTAATACTTAAAGAAACTTAAGTAATTCTTAAAGAAAATAATAATAGAGACTTAATACTAGTTACTAAACTTTTAATAATAGTTAGATAATTTAATACTAGCCTGCTTAGTGAACTAAATAATAAAGTAATTATAGAGTTTTATACTTACTTTATATATAGTTATTAAGGAATTATAAAAACTTAGAAATAATTATAATAATAGTATAGAGAAAAAGTTATTAGAGAATATATAATAAAAGTAATTAAGGATTATAAAGTCTGCTTTAAAAATAAACCTACTTAATATTAACTTTATAGTATATTATAACTTTTACTTATACTATAAACCGCTTAGTAATCTATATCTTTTAACTTTATTATTAAACTACTAAAGTCTTAAGAACCCCTTATAAGAGTATACTATAATAGCGTTCTCATTATTATAAACTAACTTATAAAGTATACTTACTTTATCTTATATAAAGAAGTAAGTAATACTAAAGAATATATCTATATATTTCTTAAGTATATTATTACTAACTATAGGATACTTTAGGAGATTATATTAGATAGAGATAAGATCTTCACCTCTAACTTTTAGAAATTAATTATATTATAACTTAGTATTAAATAATTAATATTTACTATATTTTACCTATAGACTAATAGATAAATAGAATAAATTAACTAAATCTTTAAAACCTATCTCTATGCTTATATTAACTATAACTAAGATAATTAGGTTATATTATTACTAATAGCCTAATTCACCTATAATAACGTAATAAGAGAAAGCACTAAAGAATCCCCCTTTTACCTTAACTATAAATTTAAGCTAACTATATATAGAGAACTTAGATTAAGTCTAAATATAGTTAAAGCTATCACCTTAGTATAAAAGATTAAAGATATCTAAAATAATGTATGTAAAAAACTTAAATTTATATAATAGAGAATAACTAAATTTAGTAATAAATAAAAGATTAAAAGATTAACTTTAAAAGAGGGAGATAGTGCTTACTTTATATAGCGAAATATTAAAATAAAATAACTAAGCGATAAACTTAACTATAAAAAACTTAAACTTTTTAGAGTTTTATAAGCTATTTCACTAGTTAATTATAAACTTAAACTCCTAGAAACTATAAAGTATTACTTAGTATTTTACGTCTTACTACTTAAACTAGCACTATAAAGGTTATAAATAAATAATATTATTATTATTAAAGATAATAAACTAAAATATAAGGTTAAACGTATTATTAACTACTTTAAAGAACTTAGAGAATACTAATATTTTATTAAATAGAAAAGATATAGATATAAAGATAATATATAGAAATTAGCTAAAAATATTATAAATATAACAGAAGAACTTATAATCTACTAGTAGTAATATTAAGAATAGGAAGTAATATTTATATTAAATAAATAAGTTCGCACTTTAAACACCTCTAGTTACTAGTATATCTAATATCTATATAGATATATTAGACTACTAATAGAAGCAGATAGATTATAATAAGGAAAACTATTTATTCGCCTAGGAACACTAAAAAGTAATTAGGAACCCCCTAAAGATACTAACTAGTTACTACTAACTAGTAGATTAAGATCTATAAACTCTTCACTAATACTAAAGCTTTACTAATTTAGATTATTCTTAATACTAAGAAACTAGAGATTGCTTACTATACTACTTTTATATATATCTAATATAGGAAGAATATTATCCTCTTCTAACTCCTATATCCTCTAAGAAAATATCTCTATATAATACTCCTTTACCTTCTTTTAAATCATACAAATACGCAATAAACAACCTACTACTTCAGCTACCTTAACCTAAACCTACGCTAGCTTCTCATAAAGGCCTAATAAGGTATTACTAGCTTACTCTTCTTTCTCCTCTTATTCTTAATACTAATTACTCAGCCTTTTTACTATAATAAATTAGTTAGATAAATACTATTACTATACTAAGGAACTTATAACTTAATATTACTACTATACTATTATAAAGACGCTTTAGGTTTTTATAACCTTAATAGGTTTTCACACCTTCAGCTATCTAATATATACGCTTTATATAAAAGCACTAAGTATAAAGTATAACGTCATCTAAGCTAAAACAATAGAAAACATCTTCATAAGCTAAATATAATACTAACTTAGCTTAACTTAATTTTTAAATATAACCTAATATAATATTAATATTATAAGTAAATTAAGAAATATAATTAATAGATCTCTAACCTAAGACTAATAACCTACTTATATTAGGTCTTAAGGATAAGACTTTTAGAGAGGGAACCTAATATTACAACCTATAAATAAGGATAACAGCTAAATAACTTACTTAAGCGTTAAGCAGCTAAGATAGGATATTTATACTATAAGATTATAGGAATAATAAAGACTTACTTAGTATAAAAGAACTATAGTATAAGTTATATAATAATAAAATAAGAGATTAGATCTATACGCTAAGAATATAGAGGCTATGCTTAGTAGGAATAGATCCTATTAGAGTTAAAAATAGTAGTTAGAGTAGAGGTACTATTTAAGATTTATATATAATATAACCTAAGCTTAGCTTATAGTTAGACTTATATAGCTCTTTAGTAATTAACTTAGTATTTATCCTTAGGATACTTTCAGCTTACCTTCACTATAAATTACTTATTAAGCTTAAGACTGATTACTTTAGTTTCTAAAAGACCTAATTTATTAGTAGCTTATAACCTATAACTTAGACTACAACCTTAGTGTAACTATTAGAATATATTAATCCCTAGCTTCTATTAGCAGACCCTACTGTTAGATAGCTAACTGTAATAAATAAGTAATATAATATTAATAAAAAGTTTAAAAAGAAGCTATAAAAATTATAATTAGTAAATAGTAGCTTATAAGTAATTTATAAGTTACTAAATATTTAGTTTACTAAATAAGGTTTTACTTAAGATCTTACTAATAATATTAAAAACTTAATTAAATCCTTTATAAATAATAATACTTACTATAGAGGGTAGTTTAATACCCTCTCTAATATAATATCTCACTCTAACCTTTATTTAAACTATTAAGAGTTAGAGGGAGATATTTATATAAAAATATATACTAGATTGCTAAGAGGGATAATAGTAGCGCTAGTTAAAAACTCTATAGCGCTAGTTTTAAGTAAGTTAGGGTTATCTTAATATATTAACACCTTAATACTATATTAATCTATTAAGTAAGAGATCTATAGTATACTAGTTAAAATTAGTTAATATAATAAGTATATATAGAGCTATTTACTATTAAATATAGCTAACTTTATAGGCGTTTTAAAACTCTTTAGTTTTATTTTATTACTACTACTATTAGTATTATAGATATTACTTATATAGTTATAAATTAAATAAAATAAAGTTAAGTAAAGCAATAAAGATAATTAAATTAAAATCTTAAGTAATATATTATTAATAGAGATATATTACTTAGAGGAGGATAATAAAGAAGAGTAATATAGCAAAAGTAGTATAAAGTTTAACTATATATATAATTTTTTTATATAATATATTTAACTATAGAAAAGTCTACTTATAGCTATAGATTTAATATTACTGCTCTATATATATAAAAGTAATAGAATTACTATAATTTTAGATCTAGAAATAATATAATCTATCTTAATACTTCTTAGTTTAATATAGTTAAAGTCTCTAACTATAGTTAAAATCTCTAATTATAATAATATATTATTATTATAAATTATTATTATAAGTATTAATAATACGTTTTAGTTGTTATATAAGTAAAATTAATATATATATATAGCTACTAATAAAAATAATAAATAATAGTATATTTTTTATATTCTAGTGTACTTATAGCTAACCTTTTAGCAATCTTATTAGCTATAATTATAGATTTAATAATTAACTATTATATAATAATATAATTAAGATCTATTACGCTTAAATATATAATAAAAATCTAGATTATTTATTAATATTTAATACCTATAGCTTATCCTCCCTTTTATAGTTTAATATTATTAAATATATACTCTATCCTATTAAAGTTAATAAATAAATAGTAGAAATAACCCTTAATCTAAAGTAAATAATACCTAATCTCTATAGCGTAGTTATATAGATATTCTATAAAATCCTAAGTATTATTCTTATTATTATTCTACTTTAAATATATCTTCCTAATATATTACTTTAGATCGCTAAAGTACTCTTTAATAAAGTTAAAATCTAATAAATATAGAGGTAGAAACTTAAGATAAACACCTAATACCTAATATAATATCTTAATTTAAAGTATATAATAATAAGAGAGGTTATCTATAATAATAATAGAGTTTAGCTCTAGAAAATACCTATACTTTAAGATAAAGTACTCTTATAGCTAATAAAAGAACCTATTACTATTAGTTATACTATAATATATAGTTAAATATAAAATACTACTTAATATAAAAGCTAATAAGATTTATATATAAGAGTTCTAAAACTAATTAATCTTTATAGTTTAAAATATAGTAAGCTTTTTTAGCACCTATTTAGTCCTCTATATCTTAATATCCTTATTAACATTAGATTTATTAATAAATACTAGCTAGTTAGAGCGATATTATTATATATAATATAAATACTTATATTATAGTTTATTATTTTACTAAGTAGTAATAATTTTAAACTTCTTATTTATCTAGCTAGCTAAATTTAACTATTAACTAATTATAGAATAACTAATCTAAATCTTAAAAGCTTTAAATAAGAAATCTTATATCTCTTTAAGAGATAGATTGCTATAATACTATAGTAGTTTAAGAAGCTCTATATAATACTATATTTCTATCTTTTATTAACTCTAATAATACCTCTTATATTTTTATATCTCACTAATAATATTATATTATAATCTATATTATTAAATTATCTATTTAGTATAGCTAATAATACTTACTAACTTATTATTATAGTTAGCTATCTAATAGTAGGGTCTGCTAATAGAAGCTGGGGATTAACACATTCTAATAGTTATACTAAAGTTATAATCTAAGTTATAAGTTATAAGGCTACTAATAGATTAGGTCTTTTAGAGACTAAAGTAATCAGTCTTAAGCTTAATAAGTAATTTGTAGTAAAGATAAGCTGAGAGTATCCTAAAGATAAATACTAAGTTAATTACTAAAGAGCTATAGAAGTCTAACCTTAAGCTAAGCTTAGGTTATACTATATATAAGTTCTAAATAGTGCCTTTTATCTACCTAAAGGTAATCACCTAGGTATATGAGGTAATTATGATTAATTAGTAGAACTAACTAATTACTAAGCGTTCTACTTTATACTCTACTAATTATTTTCTTATCTTATCGTTATATAACTTATACTATAGTTTTTTTATACTAAATAAGTCCCTACTATTCCTATAATCCTATAATATAAATATCCTATCTTAGCTGCTTAACGCCTAAGTAGGTTGTTCAGCTGCTATCCTTATTTATAGGTTATAATATTAGGTCCCCTCTCTAAAGGTTTTATCCTTAAGACCTAATATAAATAGGTTATTAGTCTTAGGTTAGGGATCTATTAATTATGCTTCCTAATTTACTTATAATGCTAATATTATATTAGGTTATATTTAAAAATTAAAATTAAGTTCTACTTCTACTTTTTGTTATTATAATTATATGCTGCGTATTATTAAGTTTAGTTTTATTATTAATATACTTTATTCTTACTATTATTCTATAGGGAAGCGTTATAAACTACTCCTTAATAGTAAGGTTTATAGTAAGTATACTTACTTAAGGTAGTTTTATAATATAGTAGCAGATACTATTTATGCTTATATATTTTTATACTTTCTTATGCTTTATTAGTAATACTAACTTATTTTTAGTTAACTATCTATTAGATAAAGCAGTGCGTTTAGAGGATATAGAGGTAGCTAAAGAGGAGGTATTGAGGAAGAAAGCTGCTGCTTTATATACTGTGCAGGCTAAGTTAGATAAGTTTATAGCGTAGTTAGATTATTTATATAAATAGAAGAGAATAGTGTTTCAGAAGGGTTAGGAGGTTACTAAAGAGGAGCTAGTAGTATCTCCTATATTAGAGGTTTAGTCTATAGGTAGCTTTAGTGTAATAGACCTAGATTTAATCTTTAATTAGAATCTTAATACTCTAAACTTCCTATTAGGGAGGTCTTAGTTATATTCTAGTATACTTAAGTAAATAAATAGTTTTCTTTATTATAATCTATCTGCTTCTATTAGTAGTCTAATATATCTATATAGATATTAGATGCACTAATAGCTAGGGGTTTTTAGGGTATAAATTTATTTATTTAGTATAAGTATTACTTCTTATTCTTAATATTATTACTAATAGATTATAAGTTCTTCTATTATATTTATAATATTTTTAGCTAATTCTTATATATTATCTTTATATCTATATCCTTTCTATTTAATAAGGTATTAATATCCTTCTAGTTCCTTAAGGTGATTAATAATTTATTTAACTTTATATTCTAGTTTATTATCTTCTATAATAATAAGGTTGTTTATCTATGATCCTTATAGTGCTAGTTTAAGTAATAAGATATAGAATACTAAGTGACATTTTATAATATCTAAAAGTTTAAGCTTATAGTTAACTAATAAAATAACTTATAAGATTTTAAAAAGTCTAAGTTTTTTATAGTTAAGCTTATTATTTAATCGTTTTATTTTAATATTTTGCTATATAAAGTAAGTGCTATCTCCCTCTTTTAAGGTTAATCCTTTAATCTTTTATTTATTACTAAATTTAGTTATTCTCTATTATATAAATTTAAGTTCTTTATATACGTTATTTTAGATATCTTTAATCTTTTATATTAAGGTAATAGCTTTAATTATATCTAAACTTAGTTTAAGTTCTCTATATATAGTTAGCTTAAATCTATAGTTAAAATAGAAGGGGGATTCCTTAATGCTTTCTCTTATTATACTATTATAAGCAAATTAAGCTATTAGTAATAATATAACCTAATTATCTTAGTTATAGTTAATATAGGTATAGAAGTAGGTTTTAAGGATTTAGTTAATTTATTCTATTTATCTATTAGTCTATAAGTGAAATATAGTAGATATTAATTATTTAATACTAAGTTATAATATAATTAATTTCTAAAAGTTAGAAGTGAAGATCTTATCTCTATTTAATATAATTTCCTTAAGTATTTTATAGTTAGCTATAATATATTTAAGAAATATATAGGTATATTCTTTAGCGTTATTTACTTCTTTATATAGGATAAAGTAGGTATATTTTATAAGTTAGTTTATAATAATAAGAATATTATTATAGTATACTCTTATAAGGGGTTCTTAAGACTTTAGTAGCTTAATAATAAAGTTAAGTAATATAGATTACTAAGTAGTTTATAATATAAGTAAGGGTTATAGCATACTATAAGGTTAATATTAAATAGGTTTACTTTTAAAGTAGATTTTATAATCTTTAATTACTTTTGCTATATATTCTCTAGTAACCTTTTCTCTATATTATTATTATAATTATTTCTAGGTTTTTATAATTCCTTAATAACTATATATAAGGTATGCATAAAACTCTATAATTACTTTATTATCTAGTTTACTAGGTAGGCTAGTATTAAATCATCCTACTATTATTAAGAGTTTAGTTATTAGTATTAGGTCTCTATTATTATTTTCTTTAAGAATCACTTAGGTTTCTTTAGGTACTAAAGTATTATAGTTAGGTTTTTAGCTAAGGGTATTAGCTTTACTATTATCTATCCCTTTTTTATAGATAATTTAGAAGTTAAATCCTAATAGGAATTCTAACTACTATACTTATTATTTCTCTAGCACTTTTAAGGTTATAAAGTATATAAGGTTCTTATAGTCTAAATATATAAGTATTTTATAGATAGTTCTTAAAAATTTAGGTCTCTATTCTTTAAAGGCTTTAATAATTACTATAAGTTCTTTATTATAGATTTTATAATTAAGTTTAGGTCCTTTAAGTTTTTTAGAGAAGAAGGTATAAAGATATAGGTATCCTTCTAAGTCTTATTATAATAGTTAGGCTTTAATTATATAATCTAATATATTAAGTTCTACTTCAAACTATTTTATAAGGTTTAGAATTAGGAGGACTAGTTTACTAGTAATAAAGTCCTTAATTTTCTAAAAAGCTATTTACTATAGTCCTTCTTATTAAAATAGTTTATTCTTATAGCTAAGATTTATAAGAGCTATATTAATTTTTCTATAGTTTTTAATAAATTTTTAGTAGAAGTTAATAAAACCTAAGAATCCTTAGACTTCTTTAAGGTTTTTTAGTATTAGCTATTTTTAGATAGCTTTAATTTTATTTTTAGATATACTAACTTCTCTTAAAGTAATAATAAATCTTAGATATTCTACTTATTATATATAGAATTTACTCTTTTTAGGTTTAACTAGGAGTTTAGCTTCTTAGAGGGTTTATAGAATATTATATATATCTTCTTTATATTTCTTAAAAGTAGAAGAGAAAATAAAGATATTATCTAAATAGATAACTATATAGATATTAATATATTATTATAGTATAGTGTTAATTATATTTTAGAATGTTATAGGTATATTAGTGAGGCTAAAAAGTATAATAAAATACTTAAAATATCCTTTTTTTATCCTAAAAGCTATCTTCTATTCTTCTCTTTATTTTATTCTAATTAAGTTATAAGCTTTTTTAAGGTTAAAAGCTATAAACTAGTTAGCTCTATAGAGGAGTTATCTTATTTTATCTATAAGGGGTAGTAAGTATTAGTTTTTAATTATTATTTCGTTAAGTATATAATAGTTAATATATAGTTATAGTTTCCTATTTTTCTTTAGTATAAATAGGATTAAGCTCCCTACTAGTGATATTAAGGGTCTAATATAACCTTTTTAGAGGTTTTCTTTAAGGTATTTATTAAAGGCTTCTATTTTAGTTAGATTAAGTCTATAGATTTTATTAAATTATAGTTTCTTTCTTTCTTTAAGGGGGATTTTATAATTAAAGCTAGTATATTTAGGTAGTTTAGTTTTTAACTTAGCTATAAAAAGTTTCTTATAAACTTTATATTTTTCTAAGATAGATAGAAATAGATCTTTCCTTTATTTTAAATCTTTTATTATTAATAGTTATAATATAGCTTCTTTTACCTTAAGGTAGTAAATATATTATTTTGCTATTTCTTATTCTACTAACTTATTTAAAGCTTATTCTTTATAATACTACTTAGGGATTAAATTATTATAATCTTAATAGAGTTAGCCTTTATTTTAATCTATCTATAGGTTATTTATATATAGCTAGAGTAATCTTAGTATTATATTATATATTCTTATATTAGTAATATTAAATTAAATTCTTTTTTTTTAATCTAAGTAACTTATCTTAAGGGGTGTAGTTTTATTATAGATAGTACTTCTTTTATATTTGAATTCTTCTCTTTCTGCTATATATAGGGGGTATAGTTATTCTTTTCCTCCCTATAGTACTTTTAGCTTATTAATAGCTTAAAGGGTAATAAAATTTACTTTAGCTTTATTATTAATTAGTATAAGTGTTATTTTTTTATTAATAGTAACTTTAAGTTCTATATTATTCTTATATTTTTATAATATTTAGTAGATAGATCTTTTTCTTATTACTTATTATAATCTATTATTAGTAAGTAAGTCTAGTTTTTTAACTACTTTAGTTATCTTAAGTAAGTGATTTATTTTCCTTTTTATACTACCTTAGTGAGGCTATTCTTATAGATTTTAACTTAAGGGGGTTTTAGTTTATTCTTTATAATTCTTTAGGTATAAGCTTTATTTTAGTAATAAATTTAGTATTTATTACGCTAGTATTTATCTTATTTTATATTATTATTATATTAATATCTTATAGGGAACTAAAAGCTTAGTTAGAAGGTAGTAATTTTTCTATTAAAAGTTATTATTATCTATCTAATTATAATATATATAGTATAGACCTTCTTAATAGGTTTATTATTAAGTCTTCTAAGGTAGAGTTAATAGTTATACTTATCTCCTATATATTCTTTATATTTATTATAGAAATATTAAAGCTAGAAGAGAGTTTAATAAAGTTAGTAGTTACTTCTTAGTATAAAGTAGTCTTTTATATATAGCTAAAGGATATAGTTTTAGTCTTATTAATCTACTGAGGTATTATAAAAGTAGCATTATTACTTATTTTAAAATAGGTTAATCTCTTAATACTTTAGAAGTTATTTAATTTTATCTTTTTAGTTATTAGCTTCCTTTTTAAAGCTAAAGTTATCTATACTAAGGGTGAACTTATAAGTGATTTCTATTTAAGTATATTATTAAGTAATATTATAAGGTTTATCTAAGTTATAAAGTGAACTTTTATTTTCTCTAAAGGTTTAGTTATTAGTTATTATAAGTAGTTATTATTCTATTAGGAGGTTATATTAATATTTTAGTTCTTCTTTAGATTCCTCTTTAACTTATTCTTTTATTTCTTAATTAATCTGCTTAATTTTAGTAGGGTTTTTATATATATATTTTTATTATTCTATATATAAAAGTATAGCTCTAAGTTATCTTTTCTATATAGGGTTATAAAGCTTATTTTAGATTTATTCTAAATATATAAGCTTAGCTAGCTATAGATATATAAGTTTTTAGTTATTATTATTTTTTAGTTCTTATTTATATATAGAGGTATTAATAGGTTTAAATTATTAGATTTATAGTATTTTATTAAGTTATTTAGTAGGTTTTCTTATAACTTTATTATTACTAAAGTATATTATTACTAAGGTTTTAGGGTAAGTGTTTAGAGTAGATATATTATATTTAGATCGTTTAGAGTTACTATTCTTTAAGTAGTATTCTAATATCTCTTTATCTTTAAAGTAGATTTAGTAGTTATTATTATAGTATTTAGTTTAAAATTAAGATATATATAGAGCTTTTATAATTATATTAACTTATTAAGGTTATTTAGCTATTAGTTTTTAAGGTAGTTTTTTAGGTTATTTATAATCTTTAGTAATATATCCTTACTTATTATAGTTATAGTATTTAGGGTTCTAAGGCTTCTTATTATTAAGTTTAGTTATTATATTAAGGTTTATAGGTTTACTATATTATCTATAGGTAGTATTTTACTATATATTATTCTAGTTATTATGAGGTTAGTTATTATTACGTAGTAAGTTATAAAGGTATAATTAGTTGCTTATTCTAGGTTACTATTAATACTTATAGCTTATATTAGCTTCTTAATATTATTTTTATTCTCTTTTATAGTGTTAGTTATCTTATTTAATAGTATATTCTATATAGTTAAAGAAACTAAGTAGCTTATTTATTTTATTAAGTTTATCTTTTATATATCCTTTAAGTCTTAAGTAAAAGGTTTTAACCTTACTTTCTTCTATAAGGTTAAGTATAGAGATAATTTAGCAGAATTTAGCTATATAAGTAGAAGTTAATCTTATCTAATATAACTATTTAAGTTTCTTTTAAGCTTATTAAGTTTTATTAGGTTCTTAGAATATAGAATATAAAGCTTATTTATATCCTATAAAGCTATAAAAGATATTTTTAACTTTTTAGTTATATTAATCTAAAGTTTTATTTAATTATTTATTCTAAAAGGGTTTAAACTAAGCTAAAGCTTTATTTTATAGGAAAGTAGTAATATAGATTATATATTTTATTTTATTCTAAAAGCTATTATTATAAAAAGCGTAGTATATATATATTTATACTAAATACTTTTTAAATTTCTTAGGATTTCTATTAAAAAGGACTAATAGTATAAGTTTGAGGTAGTTTTATCCTTTTAGGGGAGCTATAATAGTATTAGTAGTAGCTTATAGTATTTATACTTTTTCCTCTAGAGTATAAGCTTACTTAATATATACTTAGAGTTCTATAAAGGCTGTTAAGTTTTTATTAAATAAGTGTTATATTTCTTTAAAGTTACTATTAGTTTTTTTAAGTTATTATTAAAGTTCTTTAGTTTTATCTTCTTTATTAGTTTTATTTTTATCCTTTATATTCTAGTCTTTAAGTTCCTAAGCTAGGTTCTAAAGGGCTTACCTTTTTAAAATAGAAGAGGATCTAAAAGTAGGGGACTTAATAAAGGCGTAAGAAGATATTTTATCTATAACTATTTAGTAAGTATTAATAGTTAACTTATTAAATAAGAGTAATTAAAGTGTTATAGTTAGCTATCTAATAGTAGGGTCTACTAATAGAAGCTAAGGATTAATATATTCTAATAGTTATATTAGGGTTATAGTTTAAGTTATAAGTTATAGGGCTGTTAATAGATTAGGTCTTTTAGAGACTAAGGTGATTAGTTTTAGGCTTAATAAGTAATTTATAGTAAAAGTAAGCTAAGAGTATCTTGAGGATAAATATTAAGTTAATTACTAAAGAGCTATAGAAGTCTAACCTTAAGCTAAGCTTAGGTTATACTATATATAAGTTCTAAATAATGCTTTTTATTTACTTAAGGGTGATTACTTAGGTATATAAGGTAATTATAATTAGTTAGTAGAACTAACTGATCACTAAGCGTTCTACTTTATACTCTACTAATCGTTTTCTTATCTTATTATTATGTGACTTATACTATAGTTCTTCTATACTAAGTAAGTCCCTACTATTCCTATGATCCTATAGTATAAATATCCTATTCTAGCCGCCTGACGCCTAAGTAGGTCGTTTAGCTGCTATCTTTGTTTATAGGTTGTAACACTTATAGGTCTTTTAGTTTTTAAATAGTAGTATTATTATAATTATTAATAGCTATAGATTTAAAATTCTAAGCGCTATTATATTATTATTATTACTTAATATCTTTCTTAATATATCTAATATAATAAATTATAGATATATACTAATTAGTAGTAAACTATAAATAACTAAGTATTATCTATATAGTAGTAGACTTTTACTTTAGTATTATAAATAAGCTAAGCTATTAGGAGATTTATTACTCTTATTAACTACTAAACTATTTACTCTAAAGAACTATATTAAGCCCCTTAGTATACTTTTATATTATTTATATCTATATAAACTATATACTAAATAGCTATATAAAGCTATATAATAGGTCTCTTCTTTTATTCCTTAGTAAATATTACTAAGAACTCTAATAGTAGTAATAAACCTTTTACTAGTTAATTAGTATAAGATAAGGTAACTAACTAAGTTAGTAATACCTCTATAAGTAAATTAACTACTATAGAGGTATTAGATATACACCTTACGTCTCTATTATATAGTTATACGTTTAAATACTATTATAACTATAATAATTAATAGTAATTGAGGTACTAGTGATAGGTTTAGCGTGTTTTATATGTAATATAGAAAAATATGCGTCATAGCGTAAAATTAGCTTTTTTTCATGTTTTTGCATAAGCGGGGAAAAAAAAGGGGGGCGGACGCTGTCAACGCAACGGAGTGTACGTAAAGGCGGGATTCGGGCGGGGCCTCGGGATTGGGCCTCGGACCTGGGCCCGGCCGACACACGTCTCGGACTTGCAGTCAGATAGAAGGACGTGGCGGTGGTGGCGGGGGTGTAGGTCGGGAAATTCTACGACTTGCATTACGTGAGCACCTTGTCTGCACACCTTGATAGCTCGAAGTCAGATCTACCGTCTTGCACGTTTTTCCGCACGGACCCGCCGATTCTCGATGCCTACGCCGTGCGATCTTGTACGGCTGTACGGATACCATTTACCGATCTGCTAACCTTGTAAAAACCTGGTGATATGTTGAAAATAATGTGTCGTTCGCCGTTCGGACGAGTTCCCCGCACCTCAGCCTCCATAGCTTCAGGGCTACATGTTGCTGTCTCCTTTGAGGGCTCCAACTCATTAGGCTAAGGATCGGAGAAACCCGCCCATAGCGCGTCCCTAAAAACACATGGCAAATCGTTATTCAGCCCATGCCTTATTGATCTGTTCTCCCTCTTCTTCTCAAGCAGCAGAAGCTGTAGCTTAAGCTGCTGCTCTCGCAGGCCCACTGTCATCTCTGTCAGACCTGCGCCCTGTGATCGCCAACGGAAGAAATCCGCAGCAGCAGATGAGGAGAGTGTAATTGATCACAGATACGATAGCACGTCAACTGAGACAGCAATTACAGCGGTTCCACGTACGAAGGAGTATGCGACATAGACTGTGTAGTCTGACGCCCGCGATCCCCCCCCTCCCCCCCACAAGCGCCGAGTTGATCCTGCTGTTGGCCATCTGCGAAGATGCCAACAACAATTGAACACCAAATATGATGCTCTACCGCGGCCGACCTTGTGTTGCCATCTGCAAGCAACGCGTAATCGGCAGCTGTCACTTGTAATGCTTAGCCCGCGTTCTGCTGGTGGCTCAGCGCCAGTTGCTCTCTCGTTGGACATTAGGTAAGGAGAGCGTTGGCCAGCGAGGAAATATGGAGCGCCATCATTATCCAGCAATTAACGCATTCATCGTTGGTTGCCCAAGGCTCTGGCGACTTCTAGAGTGTACACTTGCTCACGCAACGTCGTTGTCTCTTGCTCGAATTCACGAGTATGCATGCTCCTATCCTGTGAATGTGCTGCTTGCGTTGCCGCGTGTTTGGTCTTGAGGTCTTCAACGTCCCGAATTGCCTCTTCAAGAGCAAGTCGAAGTGATCGGATGGTCGTTTCTCGTTGGTCCGGGTCACAGCACAACCCCTCGTTCTCCCTTGGAATTTTCTCAACCTTTCATCTCCGTGTATCCGTGAAACTGGCCAGCCCGTCCGTCCACCTGCGACCACCTATTACAGTCGGTTCAGCGACGTTGTGAACAGCACTTGTAACACTGTCTGCTCTTGAATTTTAAGATAAACGATGGAGGTTGCCTGCTGTAGGCGTGCTGACCGTACGTGGGTCGGTATTCTCGGATATTGCGGCAGGACTTGATGGAAATCTGGGTAGCTCAACGCGCTTAATGGGTGATGTCTAGAGCATTGCCACAAAGACAGTATTTCTCATACTTTTTGCAGTATAGTTTACCGAATCCCGACGCCTCGGGCTACTGCTCATGTTGACAAAGCTTGAGAAGAGAATAGTGGAACCTTAAGGTTGATCACGAACTAGAGTAAAGCGCATGGAGGTCAACAAGGTCAAATATTACGATATTTTAGAGGATCACGCACGTCTGGAGTACATTGTGATCATTTCGCCTAGACGAATGTCTCACTCTTAAGAATCTTCGCCCACTGCACGCTGGATCTCACGGAGACAGGATGCGAGACCATACTTGCATGCGACCGTCTATTAAAATCCTCAACATTTGCATTGATTCCTCCACAATGAGTCGTCATTGCGATAATAACCTGCCTTCTTCTATGAAGAGGAAGAACATTGTGATTGGCATTGATTTTGGAACTATGTAAGTAACCCAACACGCCTTGAGTAAGTGAGGCCTGTTTGATATTTTAGGTCTGGATTGGGCATCTTTCTTACCTTCTAGAATTTCTTCTTCGGGGTGAGTTGGACATTTGCGGGGCAACCGCAGAACAAGCTTGAACTCGGACACTGAGAAAACGCCGTCTGCGCTTCTTTAAGGCGATATCCAAGATGATGCAACTTGGGGTTATGGTGTTCCCAGTCATGGCGCCAATAAATGCTTCTTTCTTCCTGTCTAACTTTTTCTTCGCAATTTGCCGCCTGGAGAATGCTTAAAGTGGTTCAAGCTGCTATTGATCGACTCAAGGGATCTCTTATCCAAGCTGCAAAAATCGCAACATACCAAGACGACGAAAAGGCTATTGAAAGAATCCAATCGAGATGCTGTGGATGTTATCAGTAGTTATCTACGACGCCTCTTGAACCTTGCCATCGATTGCATCCTGGGCCTGCTGAGGCTTTGCCCATTTCCGGTGGTAGTCACATTACCAGCCATCTAGCCTGGATACTCCAAGGCTCGAATGAGGCGTTCTGCAAGAGGTACCGGCATTCTAGACTTTCGTCCTGCTGGCAACACAGTTCTGTCCTTTGTCTCCGAACCAAGCTGCAGCGTTAGCCACTTTATATGACATGCAACTTCGCCCCGATATCAAGGTCGGTTGCTTGAACTTTGCTCAAATGTTGAGCCATGTTGACGGATGTGTGAACGTAGGCCGGGGATCACTTCATTGTCTGCGATGCTGGAGGGGGCGCCGTTGATCTTATTTCTTACGAGACCGTGCGTACAGATTTTATGGTTATGAAAGAAGCTGGTAAAGGCGACGGCGGGCTCCACGGGTGTCTCTCCCTCAACCAGGCATTTGAAGATATGATGAGACGCAAGGTCGGTCCTCACATATGAAATTCAATGCCAGTGACGAAACCCAAAGGCTACTTCGCAACGACCGGGAACACAATATTGAAAAGCAATTTCGCCAGGGAAGAAATTGGACTGTTACCCTTTCGTACAAATGTCGCTCAGCTGTCGATTAAAACATCACATCGCGAAAGCCCGTGTTCATTCTTGGCAAGTCGGATTCAGAGCCGGTATTGGATTCTGTCAAGTTTTTGGACAGATCAAGGAGCTCGTGGAAAAGCAGATGGACCAGCTCGATCGGAAGCATGCGAAGTTGCCAAAGGCACGCAAACTATTAATCATCTACTCGCTGGTTAACATGACTAATCGACGTAGTACAACGTTCTCGTTGGGGGCTTTGGTTGATGCGCGTACCTTCACAATCGCCTTGCTCAGAGCGTTATCCATGATACCATAGAGATCCTACAGGCTCAGGGATCCAGACCGTAAGCACCAAGGTTGCATGAGACTTTTGAGGATGACGTTTGTAGATGGAGTGCTATTTGTTGTGGTGCCGTCCACAGCTCAACAGTGCCCGGGAGTTCTCGTCTCGAATTGCTCGGGTTAGCTACGGAACGGGGTTTTCTCAAGTTTCCAACCCAGACGTCCAGCTAATGAACGACAGGTTCTGGAACAAGAGAGGTAGTGATTTACAGACAACCAGGTTAGGTAGTATTTGAAACGGGTGAGATACCGCCAGATGTCGTGCTGTGCTGACCTGATGTTCGCACCACAGGGAGCTGATGTCAGCCAAACTACTCCCTCGGTTCATAGCTGCTACCGCCCATACTAGAAGCCCCGTGATAAAATGATCGATACGCTCTATTCCTTCGCCGCGTTACGCATTACCGGTCGCATGGACGAAAAAGTGAAGCCTCTTTGCACCATTCAGTGGAACAAGCGGATTGACTTTGAGAGCCTGCAAAAGTTCACTAATCCGGCGGAAAAGGTTTCTAATCGTCTTGACTGGGTTAAGAAAACGGCATGTGACGGTGCAAGTCTTGATTTCCCAATTTCGCATAATGGAAAGCGGATGGGCGCTAAAAGTGTTCAAGTAGTGTTCGAGAAGAGCGACGGGAGCGGATTTTCTCCCCTTGAGTAGTACATAATAGATACGCTTTCTGTTTACAAAGAATGTCGAAAGATCGGCAAAACACTGCTACAGTGAAGCGCGTCTTTCTCTTCACTCACAAAAACGCGTCGTTTCATGCCATGAGATCGTCTCTCAGTTGGAAGACGGCGATCGCAACAAAGCACACCACCGATTCGACAATTAGTCAACCAAGATTGGCCTGTATCCAGTTGGTCCTCAAATTGGAATGGACTCTTGGGTTTCCAGATGACCATCAAAAGACGCAACAGACGGGCGCACATATTTGAATGGTCCAGTCTTCTGGTTTCCTGTCCTAGAATCTCTTCGCACCCCCATCGTCATGAGCTACATACGGACAAGAGTTGCTCTGCCTGGCTGCAACTTTAGTGCTCAGTCACACTGAAGCATAGGCAGCAATGTATATGAACACATGAGCTTCCGCGACACAGCATTGGTTGAATGTAGGGTGATGAGACGTGGGCATGATAACCGCCGGACTGATGCTGCGATTGATGGCGGGTATTTATCTGAGGTTCCTTTTTGAGGCGTTGTGCAAAATCAGCAAGATTCCAGACAGGGCAATATTTCAGATTCAAAGAGGGAGATGGGTAGTCCGATGACGCGGGATGTCATTTATGTGACGTGCACACCATCATACACTTCAGACGAGAAGCTGGAAAGATCGTCGACGTAAGTCACATTGAAGTAATAAAATAGCCGTCGCAGAACTATTTCCCGTCTACACAGTAGTAAAGCCATTCCATCATTAATCATACCATAGCCAGTCCAGACATGCACTCCACAACTGTCTGATAACGTCCATGCCTGTTCCCGGGCGAACTCCACCAGGGGATTTCTCTGCAGTCCAATACACGTCCATCGTATCATATATTTTGCGGTCTGTGATTGACCTTCGAACTCAAACCGCTTAGGACAGGTACAGCTCGTCAAGTTGTTCTTGGAGGTTCAAAATGTCGTCAACGCTGTTGGTCAGCTTTTCGGCGAGTTCCTACACGTGCCGAACCGTCACTCCCAACCTTTCGTAGCTCTGTCTCGCCTCTTCAAAAGCCGGCGTCTTCTCTTTCTGGTACCCTACAAGGCCCTGCACAGCCCAGCTAGAGATACCAGCTGACGCATTCGAATAGGCAGCCGTCAGAACGGCCAAGACAGCCACAGAGTCGTTTCGTACGGGCTCAACCCTTTCTAGCTGGCTTTGATACTTCTTGTGGAGGTCATCGTTTATTGACTCCTGCAGCCTACGGTGCTCTTCTTCGATGCCGGCTACATCGGCTAAGTCGTACCAGGGGCTTTCCTTGCTTTCGTCATGACTGGGTTCAGGTGAGGTCGGCTCGGATGATGTGTCGCTGGTATTGTCGGGGATCAAGGTATCCCAGTCCAATCCATCTTGCTCTTGCCAAGGCAAATCGAGACAGTCCGCCATCACAAACCGCCACAGCATGGTGGGAGTCTTTGCTGGCAGAGGCCGCTGTGCGAGAATGTGAAGAACGCATGCGAATGTAATGACTCCTGAATCTGCTGCACCGTCTTGCACGGGACAGGCGCAAGTGAAAACAGCATGGCTGGACAGGCGAAGACTATCCTCAAAGTATTGCTGATGCAATCCCGATAGTGCATGTCTAGCCTCCTTGAGGTGCAACTCTGAAGGAGAGGAGTCGTAGAAGTCGGTAGTCGCCAGTGTGTTGTTCCGTGGCTGCATGACCGCTAGAGCCCAATGGTGACCGTTGTCCAACGACAATGGGAGGATAAGAAGCTTTTCTGCGGTGATTGCCTCCCGAATTTTCGTCTGCGGAATGTAGTTGTCCTTCGCCATGGCTTGGGTCTCCGACGAGCGGATCATAAGCGCACGTTGGCTACAGGCCTGACTCAGCTTTTCCAGTGCAGTATACAACACCTTTGGTGGCAGCTTCGCGTCTTTGTCAAGCATGGTGTCGATAGTCTCGTCGAGTTCCTCGTCTGCAAACTCCAGCCGGGGCCTCTTGGTTGGAGTAGGGCACGAAGAGCCACTGATGCTGTGTTTGCCCTTCGAATTGGCACAGCTCAAGAACGAGAGTCCGCCAGCGTGACTTGATTCCGGACTCATGACTGCTGAGACACGGATGGCCTGGTGTTCGTATCTTGAGGGTTCGGGATTGGCGTCGAAATCGTAGTGTTGGCTCAGGCCTGGTTCTTGTCCAGAGCCTCCGTCAAAACGACCAAATCGGCCAAAGCGGCAGGTCGGAATTGTCAGGGGCTTGCAGCTCTGCTTCGGGAGCAGCCTTCTGGGTGCTTTGGACACAGCTGTCTGGCAGTGAAAGGTGGCTGACCGATATGTCTGGCAAATTGGTAGATGCAGCAGATGGTGGAGCACGGGATGCCTCGGGCTCTAGCGTGAGTGGTATGGTTGGTGTGACGGAGGTCGGGATGGAGCCGGATTGGGGGTCGTGTCCGAGACGGTCTAGAATTCGTCAGCGAGAGCTTCTCGGAAACGTTTGAAAGCTGCCGCAGCCTCGACGCCGCCCTAGAGGACGAGGGTGTTGAAGGCGTCGACGCGATCGGCGGCCGAAGCCCCAGGCTCTTGCAAGTGGGAGGAAACGGGTCGACGCACTCGGAGAGGAACGAAAACGAGCGGACACGAAAATTCTGAATCAGAGGGAGGCATACCTGTGTACGAGGATATCGGCGGCTCCGATGATATCAATGCCGACGATATTCGCAGGGTTCCATGCCCGTGGAAGAGGGTGTCGATGGGAGTGTCGTTCGTCGGAGCCGAATGCCACTGGGATGCAGCGGAGTGAAGCCAGCCTGGCTCGGACGTTCGAAACAAAGGCAGGGACGTCAAATGATGAAGCCCCAGCTCGGAAAGAAGGCGACGCTTTTCAGCGCATCCCGTCTCTCGTCGGAAATGGAAAGAGTGGTCGGGGTTCAAGACTGCACCTGCGGAGTTCCGTTGGGTGTGACTTGGTGAAGAGCGTCAAGAACGTCAAGAGCGTTGGGTGGGACGGTAATTGGGGCGACATCGTCATGTGTGACTGTCCTGACACGGGCAGGTGCGTTGGGTTGGGTAGGTCCACCCCAGCAATGTCCCCATTCCATTGGGGACTTTTCATCTTGCCCAGGCGGTCGGGCAAAGTCAGAGGGAAACCACGCCATGTCGCTGCTTCCATTTAAACCGACGCGTCGACGAGGACGGGACCCCTCGCACGTGGACACAGCTGCGAGAGGAAGTGGCGACGACACGCTGAACCAACCATTTGTCACCACCTCTTTCTGTGGGCAGTCACAGTCACCCACCCACCCGCCGTCACCTGCCCTTGCCTGAGGTGGTTATCGTCATCTCTTCCCCTCCAGTGTCCCGACCCTGTGGGCCCGACTGCTCACATCGGTGCACTGATGGGACGCATGCAGTGTAGTCACATGTGAGAGCCACTTCCACAACATAACCCGCACGTCCCAACCCACTCTCCACCAGGCGCCTCTGGTGGCCTCACAACCATTTAAAAGAAAGGAAAGAAAAAAAAAGAACAAGGCCTCTGGTAGCCTCACGTGCGCTGTCCTAATGATTCAGCGGCTCCCAAGAGTGGAGTACCCTGCTCATCTTTTGGCCAATCAGCGGTGTAGGTCGTATTTATTTTACGACCTGCACAGGCCTCAAGACCTAATGATTGGTCGGATGCACGAGCCTGCGTTGATCGGTCGTCACATTGGAGTGTGGGGTTTTGGGTCGGATTCATCACCAGATGCTTGCTGACATAATCAATCGGTCCCCTTGGTGGTGCTCAGCGTCAGAGAGCGAAGCCTTTCGTGCTCCTTCCATCCCCCCGATAACACCCATCCGGCCACATCAGACTACTCCTTTCTCAAAACCATCGGTACCAGCGCGCGTTTGAAATTTCGTCGCAGTGCCAGAGGCTGTCGTCGTGACACAATCAGCTCCATGTTAATCGTCACGGAGATCGGAAGCCCGGCCGTGATAGTCAAGTGCCAGGAACACGAGCGAGTCCAAAACCGAGCGAGCCAGAGGGATCGCTGGGCGGATTTAAAATCGGCTTCTTCGCCGTCTTTTGGGCCTGGAATCCGTCGATTCGACGCCTAGCACGCTGAAGGGAGGATAGAAGCAAAATTCACTGCCTCTTGCGGCTTGCCAAGAATATTTCTCGGCCTCCGCGTCAAGGCCGTTAATATTTCGACACCCGCGCATCATTCCCAACCTTTCGATCATCTTTCTTTTCGACCTGCACTCTGCCTCACGGAAGTTTACGCCCTGAAATTGACAGACACGCCCCATCAGAGTACCAGGTGTTACAAAGGGCACTGACGACTTGGACTGACGACTCCAATACTTCACATGAAATCCGCACGACAAGGTCCATGCCGAATCTCCAATGCCACCCCGCTGGAAACTTCCAGTCGCACCTTCCACGGAGATGATTATGCACGGCAGCCCTCTGGTATTTAATAACTGCTGTGCGGATACGAGTCCCAGAGACACGGAGAGATTCATCCAATCCGGCATCGACCCTGTCTTTGGCTCCATACTCTCGTGAACAATGGCTAGCAAACTGCCTTGAATCTTCGGATGTCCTGGAATGTCTGAAGAGCAGCTGCGGCTCGATCGTCTTCAGCGTCCTCTCTGTGAACTACAAGCAACAGTATGCAAACGACTGTATCGCACCAAACCACTAGTCAAGCTTGCCCAGACTGCAGCAGGACCTTTCCTTTCACCTTCAACATAACTCAGGATCCAGACCAGTCCACATTGATTACCGCCTGGATCCAGCCACAATGCGACCACATGAACGTTGCTAGACTTCCCCAAGCAGGCTCCAGCAATTGCAAAGCAGCAAAGACAGATTACGGCTGCCCTGGTGTTTTCACTCAACCACATTTCTTAATCAACATGACGTACAAAGACGATTCGCAAAGATTTTTGTCAGCTGTGTCCACGTCATAAGAGGTGTTCAGCTACCACGTGCGACTCCCTATCGATAATGACAATGGAAAAGTCTCTTTAGAACGGTGAGGGTGATCGGTATTCCTAAGCGATTGTCTGGCTTGACATTTCTCGACCACATCAATCCCGTGATCCTCGACCCAAAGGTGCATATCACCGTCGCGATGACTGCAGAAGGGGATGCATGCCACCTGCCCAAGAAGAGTCAACAGAACGTGATGGGTTCGGACTCAGCAGTCAGCGCCCTGGTCGTGAAGGGCCGATGCCAAATTTGATGACCGAAGACTTCTATGCATCATACAATGCGCAATAATGAGAAGACCTTGGTTCATTCACCGCAGTGGACGTTGTTTGACATTTTGTTATTCGCTAATTTTGTTCGTTAATTTACCAAACCCAGAGAATTGAAGCGCAAGGAGAAGTATGATGCGAATGCCTACTACCAGTCATGCAGACATCCGTCGAAAAGCTTCTCAAGGGCTGAGCTGCTCCCGATTCTTCGAGGGTCCCTACTCCCGTTTCGTACGCAAGTTAGAATGACGGTGGTGTTCCGTGCTTTTTTCCATAGCTGGCCTTTCAAACTTCCTGAACTTCCTTCGATCGTGGAGGTTTCGGACCAAGAAGGGTTTCGAGTGCCGTTGAGTGATAGACGGGGCGCTGTCAAGCCGGTATGACCAGGATTCGTCATTCTTTGCCGTTGAGTGCATTGAATACGTCAGTCCAGCACGTACTAGACATTTCAAAAGGTCAGAACGTTTCAGTGGTGCTTTTAGCTCACTGAGACTTGGGACTCGAAGCGAGGTTCGAAACAATTTTCACTACCAGACTTCAGGAGTACATGCATCCAAGCGGGCATAAGACTGCGATATCTGCGCGCGATTCTCTCAAGGGTTTCGGCTGTTATGTCGTCTCTATTCAGTGACATAACAGGCCGCGTTGAAGAGCGATCTCCCAGTTCGACGGGCATTATCAGTAAACTCCAAGATAGTTAGGATTTCGCCACGAGGAAACCAGTCGGTTGGTCCTAGAAGGTAGTCAGGTGTGTACAAATAACAGTCAGCAGTGCTTCTACATCAAAGCAAATAATTTGAATGATAACGTGGAGTGTCTAACGATACCTTTACATTTGCGCCGATGGTATATCATGCATGCACAAAGACACGTTTGCTCGTCAGCGCCGGATCTGCTCATCTCCGGATCTGCCATTAAGGCCAAAGATTTATCTGCTCCGGGTATTCAAGAGGCAGGAGCTAAGGCGTTTCTAAATAGAAAATTTCAGCGATAATGCGTACCGTGAGACACACAGGTCGTGCACCGTTGTGTCTTGCAAATGGGCGAAACAAAATATATCAGTTAATCGGGAGATCGTAGGAATGCGTCTGCTGGACATACCTGCAAGCGTAACGAGGCCACGTAGATATCCAACCCAAGTAATGAGCACTCTATTTGAATGAAACCTATTAGTAATAATGGCGCTTGAAAGATGTTGGAGTTCGTCCTCTCTCACAGCCTAGTGGGACACGCTTCTAACCAAGACGTTATCAGCATCATTTCGACTTCAGACACGGTCGCATCAGTGAGGCAACCATCTCCTCTTCGTATAAATAGCCGTACGATCTTCACTGCACATGAGTCTGGTTGTCGCAGATGTCGTCGCCTGATTTCGATCCCTTGCAAGTTTCGGTGACCTGGTTCGCCGCTCAGGGTATCCGCGCCTCCCTTCAGGAAGCAACATTGAGCGACAACATGAATGATCGTCGCGCACGATGCCTATTTTATTTCTACTGTGCTTTCGTTCTCCTCTTTGGTGATGCCTCGTGGAAGATTGACGTTGATGGAACGCCGGGGCCTGCACTTGAAGTTGGCGCACCCCTCGGTCTTCTCTCGCGTTTGAATCCTTGTTACCGTTTTTAACCAAGCATGTTCAGTTGCTTTTATCCTCACTAGTCCTTGTGGTTCCCCCTTATCCATTTGCCCCTTGAGGCGAGAGCTTTTGTTTCGCATCAGGTGGTGTCCAAATGCAGTGAGGGGCCTGTTTTCCTCGCAAGAAAGACCATGTTATCTGCAAGACGGACAGTTGGGTCTGCGTTTAAGGCACTGAAAGAGATATTGGGCTTGCGTATCGAATGTTCCCAGGAACTGCTGCAGCCATGGTAAAAGAAGATTGCCAGGCTTCTTTGGGGGAGTGATGGTGGGGGCATGCAGTCGGTCGGCTTCTCTGACATCCATCATTATGGGTAGT
This sequence comes from Colletotrichum sp. SAR 10_75, assembly GCA_025327155.1. Lineage (NCBI taxonomy): Eukaryota > Fungi > Ascomycota > Sordariomycetes > Glomerellales > Glomerellaceae > Colletotrichum > Colletotrichum sp. SAR 10_75. The sequence goes on along the minus strand of JAKMWT010000244.1, from coordinate 19,557 downwards.
TGTGAAGCTCGTGATAAGTTTGGTAACTCTGTAGGAATGGACACTTCTATGATCGCATGGAAATCATATGTGAAAGGGATGACAGAAGACATCGCCATGACTGGCTGGAAGCGCCCTTGCTTTTAGTTTCGGTGTTCGAATGAGTAGGTAATTGGGCATTGTCGTGACCTAGATCGACCTTGAGACCACTACAGACTATTGCAATGTAAACAAGAGTTTTTTCAATCGAATATCTCTCAATGAGCACTGTTTGTGCACCCGTCAAGGCTGCGCGCCGTGTTATTGGGGTAACAACGCAGGTACAATGCATCTCACCCCGAAGGCTGGCTCCGTCATGTCGTGAGAGCCAGTAGCTTTTGGTTGAAAATGATTGACCGTACCAACATTGCACGCGACCAAGAAGATGAACGGCTGATTGGATTTGATGACATCTCAGGTGTACTTAACGTCTTGTGTTGCTGAGGCAAATGAGAGCCAGATTCTTGAGTCTTTCTCGAAGCCAAAGACATTTCCAAGATCGCTGTGGAACAGGTTTACAAAAGACGTAATTTATGTCACTAGAAGATGTTGTAAAGAAATCGCTTGAAGAGGAACAGCTGCAGGGATTCTCATCTGCCGTGTGAGCACCTACTCTATTGAATAAAGACTGCTGACTCTCCGACTTCGAACATGGTCAAACAGCTGGGAAATCTTGGCATTTTGTTCATGTTGGCTTCGTGTCAGCAGCTGCTGTTGATTTGTTCTTTGGCGGGGATCAAGAGCGCCATATTCTGCACACCTGAGCGGTGCATGCCGGTCTTGAACCCGGTTTCTGGTTGGTAATCGTGGAGTTTGACGACCTGCCAAGGTTGAATGTTGATAAATGATGTACCTTGCGTCATTTGTTCAAGGTCGTATCTCATGGGGTCCTTTCACTCGACTTGCTGACGCCGTAGTTCGGAAGTACAGAAAAAAGATCTGCCCTCATCCAGGCGGGAAAATGGTCTTTGTCGCTGTCAGCCAAGAACGTCTCCATGCATGGTTGTGCTCGCCCTGCCCGCTGACCAGTTGAATGGTTCTGCGTGTATCCGGTGAAGACAATACCAATATATTATGGCAAAGAAGCTTAAAATACTGCGCCAACAGGAAGCAGACTGAGAAGATCGATGTGGAATGCAACAGGTAAAATCGTTGTACTACGACATTCCGCCCATCCGGCTCTCCACACGGTTGATCTGTCAGGCAGATAGATCAAAGACCATTATTTCACCCAACACTATGCCGAGAAAGCAATTTGCGCTGGTCCTAGCCACCGTTCCCAACTGTGAAGAACACCATAACATCTCCTGGAATGAGTTCTGTTCCTGATCCGCGTCCCACTTGACATTTCTCCAAAGTACGTGAGGAGAACATTGTTGCACACGTTTGCAGTTGCAGTGGCGCTGGGGAGGGAAACTGGAGGTTGAGTTAAAAGACTTATCTGTTCCTGCCATGAGAATGCGTTGTGTAAGCTTGGAATAAGGAGACATTTCATGCATATTGCAAGCTCAGAGACTTGATTCCAGAGCACGCTTTCGGACAAGGCATGGATTACCTCTTAGTGACCTGGCAGAAGCTAAACGGGCGCACCCTTGGCATCACCTTTGAGAGCTTCTGCTGCCGGTAGAAACATCAAAGTGCGGTGAGATGCTCGCGTTCTCACCCACCGCTGGGCGAGTTTCGACCTCTGGGGAGCAGGAACGACCGCGACGGATGACCCTTTGTTGCGAAGTGATGTTTTCCAAACCATGAGATAGCAAGCAGGCAACAAGCAAAGCTGCTAGTTGACTGGAGCTATTCTCTGAGGTTTTGATATTTAAAAGCCTTTCAGCGCCCCTGAACATATAGTGTAGCCTTTGAAACAGGCTTTTCGGCGTGGCCGGAGTTTGTCGGCTATTGCGTTGTCATGAGTGACGTGGATGAAATGAACGGCAAATGGTTGAGTGAGGTGAATGAGCCATCATCTAGAGTCTGAAAGAACGCCAGCCCAGACGCTGCAGTCGAAGAAATACAGTTGGTGACGAACTCGAAGTGGAGTTTGCAGTGGAGGCAAAGCCAGGCTTAGACACACAGCTCTGATCATGATAGATGCGGATGAGTCAAGAGACCTCACGAACGAATCAGAGGTCTAGGAAAGCCGAATTCGTTGACCTGCAATCACCATTCTGCCAACCTTCGCTCGAGCCCAAGCTGATTTGCAATTTAAGGACCTTTCGCACGCAACTATCGACGGAGTCGATGTTTCCTATTGAAGCAACCCAATGCACAATCCAGACCGGGATGACCAATAGGATTGTCGGGGTAGGCTCTCATGTCTGTCCCATTAGCACTCATGGATGCTTAGATGCTTGAAGCGGTGGCTGGTCAGCCATCTCCGTGCGTGATATGAAGGTGGAGAGGCATAAGGAGGGAGTGCTCTGCGGATCTGCAGGCGGCCTTTATGTTCGCTCGATGTTCTGGCGAGCAGATATGCGGCGGGTCCAGAAGCTGATGGTTCCGAGGATGCGCCAGGATATTAACACCAGAGATAGTCAGTACAGTGATTTCTTGATACAGCCCTAACACAACTCAGTCCGCCCTCGGTCAGGGGGTTGAGTATTTCTTGGATTTTGCAAGTGTTGCAGGCATCGAAGTTTAGAGTTTAACGACTGAGCAGATCGTCTTTCTGGAAGGCTCAAGTCTGTTGTTACTAGGCCTCGCACTACGGTGGACTACAGCGCCAGGGATCTTGGTTACGCCCCTTTGTGCCGAGCGTCGGGAACGCATTGCCCAGCAGCCGCTTTCTTCAGGCAATCCTTCTTCCCTTCTAACATTTCTTCTTCGCAGTTTGCCGCCTGGAGGCGCACCTTCTTCGGGCAACGTTGAGCTTGCCAATGCAAAAAAGGGAGGAGAGGCAAGGCCCAGAAGATTTAGGCCAGCCTTCTTCTTGAGCGACTTCATTATGTGCAGTGCCGGTTGGCCGCGCCCTTGGCGCCTCGCAGTGGTCTTCCAACAATGCTAAGCGTGGAGTCTGTAGTGTGATCATGTTTGGTCTCGAAGGCTTCGGCCGCCCTGGTGTGTCGTAGCGTGGCAATGTACTGACGGGATCTGAGGCTTGCCAAAGGTGTGGTGATGACCTTCAAGAGCATGGGAACGCCGCTCGAAGCTCCACTGTCCGCCCTGTCAGCCGACCAGGCAACTACATGTGGCCCCGATAGGTCCCCGGAGGCAGACGGACATTCTGCAAGGCACCCAACACCCTGCCTTCTGATTACCTCGTCCGATCATGTCCAACTTCCCACGAGCTATGTTGCTTCGGTTGATGCATCAGCTGGAGGCGTTCCCAAATGGCACGATGCCGCACGAACCCACGGTACGTATTTTGCCACCTCCTGTCTGTGTCCTTAATCTCCTGTATTGTGTCTGGTGTTCGAAAGCCGCTTGCGCAAATATTTTTGCATCGCATTCGGATCGCGTTGAGTTTATAGTTCGGGTACGGTGGCAGTCATGCGGGTGAACTCTGGAGTGCACATATTAGCATAATGGTCCAAAGCGAGAGCCAGGTCTCAGAATGAGGAAGAGGAAAAGGGAAGAGAAGACAGACCCATCGCTTGTTGAGCATTGCATGTAGACGCCAGACAACTGGGCTGCGCCGGGGACAAACTCGAGCGGAGAGGTCTAGATCAGGGCCATATCCTTTGCGGAGTTTCCGTCCCACGATCGTGCTTATGCGGACCTCCCTGGCGTTCTCTGCCTCGGCTAGGTCTCTTTTGATGATTGGCAGTGGGTGCAGAAGGTTTTTGCACAGTGAGCGAAGCGGTAGCACTACTTTTCTGGCCAACAAGCAGGCCACTGGCAGCAGGAGTATCTTGTGTCTTGGCCTTGGCCTTTTCTCTCTCGGTGGCCCTGTCCCTGGCAGCACGAGGTGCGGCAGGAAAGAATTGCGCGAAGCTCGCCGACGGTTGGCGGGTCATCGTGAGGTGTATCTGTCTCTACCACTCCCGCCTGCGACCGACCATCGTCTCTTGCGTGTCGGATGCTTCAGAAGGCAGAGGGCAGTGTGGGAGACGATTGCTGGTGGAGGAAAAAACCGCGGGCCTGTAGGTTTGCTAATGTCCGGGTAGATGGAAGAACGTCTGGTACCAAGGAGTCTGCGCTGACTATGAAGAGGATGCGTAATTGAGCAGGGCTGCATGGTCGAGGCGGGGTCTCCTCTCAGCGTCAAGGGGCATCCGACCGACTGTCAGAGGAGGAAGCAGTGATTCAGGCCCTAACCCAACCTCGGGGGACGACTTCGGTGCGAAGATTCGGACAGCCGCCAAGCAAAATATTGCGGGGCGTGGTAGTGGGTGGTGATGATCTAGCCTCGGGCAAAAAGGTCGGCGAGGAGTTGGCGAATGGAGGTTGAAAGGTAGGCAAGGTGCTGTCAAGCAGCTACCGATGCGACGATCCTTCCTAAGAGGGCGCGGAAAGAGACTGTAGGCTTCTTCGAGAAGATCGTGAACGGCGAGTGTAGAGTCAGAGACGTCTCGTTCGAGCGAGTCAACCGATGCGCAAGGCTCATCTAGCGGCGGGAGACGGGATGTTAGCAGTAGTAGACTCTTGCTCAATGTACTTCAGTATTATGTGCACACGAACCCTCATTTGCTCGAGTTCGGACGCTCGGGCATGGAGATTTACCATGGACCGGCCGAGGCTTTCGGCGTCCGGGTACGCCACCACGGAAAGCTGGTACAAAAGTATCGCCATAGAGTTGAGGGCAGTGCTACCCTCTCGGTGAGGTGATCCTGAACGGCAGTCAGAATCCTCTCGCGGACGGTGGCCACGAAGGCCAGCAGGGAATCGCATTCTCGAAATGGGAAACGCCGGTCTGAAATGGATGGTTTTCGGCTGAGGTGGTGTCAAATGTCGGTCGGGACTTTTGTTCGGGTGAAACGCGGGGTGCAGGGAGTGGGACGGCAGATGGAGCACGTCACGTCCCTTCGCACCAAACAAAGAAGCGACTTGGAGATGGAATAGATAAGATGCGATAAGATAAGATCTGGCAGGGGGCAACTGTGGGGTGGATGAGGCGGGTTCTTACCTTGATTTCTCAATCAGTGGGTTTGGAAGTGGCGATTCTTTGGTCAGTACCCACCGTCATGCCTGGCACTTGCCTGGAACGCAACATCCGGCTCATCGCATCGAGGCAGCAGCGACACATCCTCCACCCGGATGGCAGCCATGCGTCAAGGCCAACGTCCGAGTCGCCATGATTCCCGCGATACGGGAGTGACGTGCAGTGCAGTCTTAGTAGTCTGCACAAGTTCTCAGAATCCGAACCCGCGAGAATCACCATGCATGCGAGAGAAGTCCGGTCGCACGACGAAGGTCAACCGGTTGACTTCCTCGGATAGGGGACATGGGACGATCAGGACAGTGGCCGCCCGTCAAAATTAAGTGCGGCGGCCGTTTTGGGACCAACTGTCGATTTACTCAGCGGCCTCCTGCCTCAACGCCATTGCCGTGGGCCAGGGCCGGATGCTGATTTCTGGTGCGTCGATGCCGATTTTCGGAATTGGGCCTACTACCGTCGCGTAAGAGTGGAGACGTCGCTGGACGCAGCCAATGGAACTGGTGCGTCCGAAGCCTCACTGCGCCACAGCCTTGGGGTGGCTGGTTGGTCTGTGCAGGTCGTAAAATAATACAACCTACACCGCTGATTGGCCAAGAGATGAGCAGGGCACTCCACTCTTGGGAGCCACCTCCTGCTACCGCACCACCACGCCGCAGACTTGCCGACCCACCTCCATGTCAACCTACAGTGGTCGACGCCAACACCAGTCGCAGTCCCGATCCCCTGCTTCACATTCGCGACCAGGTAAAAGATGTTGAGAATGCTTCTATCCATGCGGTCGCTCTCTGCTGCCATCCGCGTCCATTGTCTTCGGCATCAATCTCGCCAATGGGTCCTGCGCTCAGGCATCCAACCCGCCATCTGCTTTTCGCCGGTAGGCCATCTCGTCCATCAGAATTAATTGCTCGTCGTGAAACTGCATTGCTAGCCTCTGCAGTGCTGCTGAAAACATAAGCCTGTGCGACGACCAGCAGAAGCCAGGAATAGACGTCCCATCGCGGAGTACTTGACAATCAATGCCTTCGCGGTCATGCATCAAGATTGTAATTTGACCTGTGCTGCTGGCACGGGTTAGCAACGCGGTGTTGTGGGGCCAGGCTATCTCTTATCGCATTTCCCGAACCGTTCGGGAGATGCGATAAGATAAAGACTTTGCTTATCGGCAGCCAAAAAGGATAGCCTGTGCACGGTTCCGCACAGAGGTAGGAACCTTCCCGACGGGACAAACGTATCCTCAACACCCATGGACTGCGCCCGAGCCGCACGCACCCGAGCCACGTCCCGGGTATGCCATCTAGCCAGAAGAGAAGAAGCAGTGGTCAGTCACGCGTTCGAAGCTCCCGCGGTGTGGCAATGCGAGTACTCTCGATCCTGTCCTGTTGGTCCGGAGTGCCGCATTGCGTCGGGCTCCCCGATCCAAACCAAGTCCCAATCAGTGTCTCGTCGTCAACTTGTCATGCTATTCTGTGTACGGGGAGGCGAGGCAAAGACCCTGGTGGGTGCCATCGGTCCTTCATGTGTGATCGTTAAACGCGACAGAGCCCCCTCCACCTTCCGCGATCCTCGCCTTCTCCTGCTTCAAGTATCATCGCCCGCCACGCTCGGTCTCGCATGCTGGAGCCATCTTCTCAAACAGCCCCCCATGTGCCCCCATATTGACGTGCAATTGCATGTCGCCGGTCCTCCGTCCGCCCATGGCCAGCGCGTGTCGCACTGCGGCCTCCTTCGTTGCAAACGGACACCAGCAACCGTCTCAAGCTCGGCGACCGGCAACATGGTCTTGGTGCCTTGACCGACATTCTCTCCCCTAGCAGCGTCGTGCTGATCGGATCCTCGAGCTTTGTGCCGCTGTCGTCTTTGCATGCCTGTCTACCTATGCCCGTTGCGAAGGAATCGGCCTGCCCAAGATCGCTGCCTCACTCTCGTTGTGGGGGCGGTCTCTTCTGGCATGGCACGTTCCTGGTGTGGCGGTGGCAGGTACGTATCTCTCAAAAATCCCCAATCCTTTGGGGACTTTTCACCTGCCCCACAGTCAGCGACGCCACAACTGGTGTAGGTCGGGAAATTCTACGACTTGCATTACGTGAGCACCTTGCCTGCACAACGGCCCCAGGTACGTATCTCTCAAAAGTCCCTAACACTGTGAATCCTTCAGTGTTTTGGGGACTTTTCGCCTACCCCACAGTCAGCGAGTCAGCGACGCCACAACAGGTGGCTGATACCTCAGATGTCGTCCCCATCAACGGCCGGCGTGGGAGATGACATTGCATCGAGGTAATGACACCCCCCACAGGCTGAGTATCTACGGCCAGCTTCAGCACGATTCTCGGCGCCATTGAATTGGGACCATGCTAATTTGATGCTGCGACAAGCGCTCGCCAACATGGAGAGCCGAATCTAACACTGGCTGACCAGGACATCAACCTGTCGCGACCCTCATGCCAGAGAAACGCGCGCTGTGACCCGCCATCAGACATCCCAACATGCAGCGTAGTGCGCCAACAGCGAACCGCCGGCTGCCAACGCGCCCGGACTCAACACCATTTGCGCGTGTGGCCTGCACTGGGCCACATATATTGGACGTTGCCCGCCCAGGCGGCCAGGATTGCGATCATCGTGACGCACATACCACCATTCGCAGCGGGAAGAAATGCATCTCAAAACCACAACCGCATTCAATGGCGAAGCGGGCTTCCTCGAGCAGCTGACCTCGGACGACGGAGCAAGCCTCGAAAATCCTTGCTGGCAATATCAAGAAACTACTCGTCCTATCCGACGGACCGATTGCGTGCGATGCCTGCTGCAACTCAGGTAGTCATGGAGACCCATCTTTGCAAACTAGGCGAGCTGAGTCGGGGTTGTGAACGAAACAGATGTGCACCGGGCCTCCGCTAGGCAGTATTTTTTGAGCACGAACGGCGATGTCATGGACATCGAAGACATGTATGCTGGAGAAAATGGAGAGCAGATCGTCATCGATAAAGGTCCTGGTAAGGTACGCATTCGAAACATTACAGGGTACAGTGGCAGCAAGCAATTCTGTGTTTGCTCAGACAACGAGCAATCGTCGAAGAGAATTCTGTCCCGCACAGCAGCCCGTGAGGAGTCTCCGCATTATTTACAGCCAACTGAGTTTGCCACGGCACTTTCGCATGTTCAGCACAGGGCACGGGACGGAAGTCCCAGGCCCATGTTTGGCGGTCTTTATCGCAAAGAAGGCGGTTGGTGGTGCCTCTTCTTCCAGCATTCCGACGTCGAACTTGTTTTGGACAGCGCTCCCCGCAAGGCAAGTAAACTTGTCAAGTTCAATCAATCAATCAATTATGAAGCCATCGCCAGTCAATCAAGTCAAGTTTGGGGCTCAAACTTGATTGATTGCCTTGACTCTTTTAGCAGGGGTGCCTTAGGACCTAAGGGGGCCCAGGGTGGGGGCCTTGAGGGGCCTTGAGGGGGGCTTTAAGGGGGCCGAGGACCCCGGAAAACCCGACCTCGGCCCCGCTTCTCGGCCCCGTTCCGGGCCCCACACTCCCTCCGGAGCCTCGCGGGCCCTCCCCTCTAAAGCCCCCTTGTATGTGGGGATATCTTACAATTACTTGCAATTAATTGTAATCAGTTAACTGTTGTGTGGCGGTGTAGTAATTAAGTTAAGTTTGACCCTCATAATTGACTTGATTGCTTTACAAGGAGCGCTGGTTTTGGACGACGTAGGCCTGAACTTGGAGACCCGGATTTGAGCCGAGATGCTCGCCTCTATATTTTGGCATTGTTCCGAACGCCCGGGGCAGAGAACCCTATGTCCCAACTGGCTATGGGCAAGAATGAGAGACATCAACGATCGCATCGTCTCCACACTCGCCTTCGGTAGCCATCGTCGATTTCCAGGGCTCCGAAGTGTCTCGCCAGAGACGGTGGCTGGACGGAAGGTCTTTGTTCCCTTCTAACTTTTCTTCTTTGCAGTTTGCCGCCTGAAGGCGCACCTTGTTCACTGCCGTATGACTCTCACGGGCAAATATTCGAGGGCCAGCATGGCCATAGAGGTTTCTCTGGACGGAAGGTAGCCTGTTCCGACTCTGGCAAACGCCTCGGGACGAAGAGGGGCAGAAGCGAGAGATCAAGAACCAAGATCATATCACGATGATGACGGCAAAGGTCGCACTTTGCGGTGGAGCGATGGCGGGCGGTAATTAGCTTCCGTCAAACCATGGTAATCCCAACTCTTGCAATGATTCTGCCACCCCGAAACTATTTCGAGTGAGTGCTGTGGCCGATCGAAGCGCTGCGTCTACTTGGGGCCACGACGGCGTGCGGGGCATTGATTACGGGTGCCAGCAGAGTCATCAACCGCCATGTGACTGAGTTGGCAACTCCACAAGCCTCTACAGGTAGTTGGTTCGACTGCAGCCTTCGCAGTTATTGGAGGCTCCGTCATCCAGGCCATATTCCTTTCGCTAGCAGTTGCTACGCTCTCACTCACACACACCCTGTCGACTGCTTGCGGAGGCGCGTCACTTTCCAGCAATAAACTCCCGAGACCGGTCTGCGTCGTCTGCTGCAGACCGCAAGACGTCGTGCGTAACACCTAAGTATGAGTAGTTACAACCATGGGCTTTGGAGCCGGCAAACTGACTTCTGCCGAAGAGCCGTCGCAAAGCGGCGACGACGAGGCAGCTCCTGGCAGGCACGCCGAGATCCTCGAGCTCCTCAAACGGGACGAAGTCACTGCTGCGAGAAGACTTGTAAAAAGAAAAGAGAAGAGAAAGAGAAAAGAAAAAGTAATGAGGTCAAAAGCGAACCTTAGTCTTGGCGACGCTTCGCGAAGATGTGATTGCAGCTGATTTTACTGCCGTGGCTTCTCACGTCAACTGACGATCCGGGCTGACCATCAGCGCGTCATAGTAATTCGTACACGAGCGTGAGCAATTTGTTGGTCATGTTATCTGTCGCCCGGGGGATGCTATCTTACAGGGCGTGTTAGGAAGCGATCTGACAAAGGCGAAACACAGCGCGAGTTCGCCTTGTCAATGCGCCTCGACCTGCTGGTCTATACTACATGGTAGGTCTGGCGTTGACTACACCGTGGCTAGCTGCCGGTCAATGCGGAGTATGCCGAAGGGCTGGCTTTGAGCTGACAAAGTCAACAGGCTTCCAAGCCAGCTGCAAGACGGTCTCCTGAAAATCAAGCCATCCATTTGTCTAAACAATAACTTCTTGACGTCTAACGAGGGAAAATTCGGTGTTTACAAACGCAATATGCGGAACCCTCGTCCCCTTTCAGAAGATGATCGGAAACTCGATATCTGAGACTACGTCTCTTCCCACGAAGAGGTGTGGTGAGAGCTGGGTGACATATGGTGGATTTTCATGAAATCAGTTTTACTGTAGGAGCCGCAGATACATAGAAATGGTCAGAAGTGTTCATTTTCAGTGTATAAAGACGGCGTTGGCTCTGATGAACAGATGTTGAGACAGCAGATTACGCCCAAGAGAATACAGGCCATACGTTACTACAACAGAAGTGATGGGGGACTCCTCATTTATGACTGCCTATGCTTTGTCCCGGCTGTCTAGGTCCAGCGTAACGTATGTCTCAAGCCTTTTCAGCCACCATTGCTCAGTCTGGCTACGACTCAGTGCCGTCTCGTAAGCTTGCTTATGCGATTTGTGGAACGAGATTGAAACAGTCCTGTTGGTGTAAGGGTAATTGAAGCGGGCAGCCGAACCACCGTAGCTCTGCATAGTGAATCCAATTTTGGTCATGGCTGTGCAGAATTCTTTCCATCTTTACTGTTCGCTTTGAGCCACCTCGCAACGACAGCCAAAAGTCAGGATCTTCTGGCTTAATGCGGGGCAAGTCGCTAAGGGCCAAGTCCGACGGAAGCAGTCGATTCGGCGGGACGCAATCCTGCTCTGGTTCGGTTACCAGGCTTGTGTTCCCTTTGCCACGCGCTCGTCTAAGCTTGGTGGCCGTGACCGCCTCGTCGTAGAATCTAGTGAAAGGCATTACCGACAATGAAGCCGCTTCCAATGTCGACCTTCTACTTGCAAGAGGCATTTGGCGTTGTATGTCGTCGATCATGGCTCCGTTGCTACCGTCACTCATGGATACTTCTCTCATTCGCTGGTCAAGCCGCTGCCAGAACGTCGTGTGTTCATTTCTAGCGTGGCATGTGTATTCAGCGCCTTCCCCCATAGCTTTTAGGGCACTTTCATGAAGCTCTCGCTAGGGCTTCGACCTGCCCACAGGCTTCGCAGAGCCCGGCACATGGCAATGTCTCTGCCAATTCGAGACCGAAAGATAGTGATTCGTCGTCTCTTGAAGACAAACGGCCAAAACATGCAAGTCGCTGCTCAAGGTCTGCGAAATCGCTGCTAGGAAGGATGAGCTTCGATCCATCTCTCGGTTAATAGCTCTCATCACAGCCGGGAAGCCTATCTTATAAAGCATCGGATCGTTCTCCCTTATCGTCACCACGAGCTTGTGACCAACAAGTCCAATACAGTTTTCGGAGCCGGCTCGAGGACTTGGAAAGTTCCCATACTTTCTTTGAATACCGTTAAGAACTCATTGTACAAAAATGCCAAAAGTTAGCACCTGTCTTCCTCAGTTACTGAAGACGCTTGAATGGAAATGCCAAGGTGCTAGTGCAGATGATTAAAAGTGTCGATACGTCCAAAACGCGTGCGTAAAAGACATTTCTTGGCGACGCCCTTACTAACGCAAAATTCCTTTGAGCGATCGCCCCATGCATCGGCATCTTGTCGAAGCAGCCACAGATCGTCTCGCGCCTCCGTGACCGATACCGTGACCAAGTCTTGCAGGGCTTGTAGGTGTCTACGTGCGGAGTAAGGCCAAGACATGGCAGACGAGAGGAATGGAAGAGCACGGACGGACACTCTTCATCGTTTTCTCGGCTTTGAGTCGACGACTGAAGAGTTGCTCCGACATGTAGCTGGGTCTTCACCGTGGCCACACATTTCCCGAGAAAGTTGTAGATGTGATTCTGTGCTTGCAGCTGCCAGGACAACATGCTGAGAGACGTGGACATTCATTTGAACACTGCCGTCTAGGCTTGGGTCCATTGCTGGCTCGACAGGTCGTAGACGGCATCGCCATAAATCCAAATAGTCTGTGTTGAATCAGAGAAAGCAGGGACAAATCCGCGCCACCCCCTCAATAAAGACCGGGATTGCATGCCCTGCCCATATGCCTAAGCGCAGCGAGATTCCGTCGACGATACGAAAGTCTTTTGGGTGCACCTTGGACCGTGGCTCAAGGAATAGTGGCAAGTTGTCGCCTTCGGAGAGGTCGGTATGATTCAGTTCTGGACAATAGTACGGTCTGGCTCGGTCGCCGTGGCCTGTGATGCCAAGTGCCCAAGCACGAATGTCAAGGTTGGGATGGCCGGGAAGCCCGGAAAGCAGTCTTCGAGTAGTTTTCTTGTGGCGCTTGATTCCACACTGGCCCAGTCGCTTGGGAAAGCCGTGAGGTCCTCCTGTCGCAGCCTTTCCCAATTCCCAAAGACCGCGATGTGGCGTCTTGCAGTCCCGTCCCAGAACTTTTCTCGAGGAAGAACGAGTTTCTTTCAGTTCCCATGTCGCTAAATCTCTTGTAGTCTCGTCTCCCAATGGGGGCCGTACTTCCTTTGAGCCCACTTGAATGTCAGATTCGGCTCCATCTTTCCCTTCATATCATTCATTCCCACGCTGGATAATTCAATCTCGAACATGGCGCAGACGCGAGCCAGTTGTTCAAGATTGCGGCGCGCGTCACTTACCCTAACGTCCCTCCAATACGCCGTTTCCATAGCCATCATGTTTCCCATTTGCATGTCGATCCATTTCGTGTAAGAGTCCGGAAGAGGATCCATCATCGCCGTCGAAGACATAGCTGGAGGTATGAGTCTGTGTGTGAAAGAGAGAGAGGGCAATAGTGAGTTGATGCATCTTCAAGTCAGTGGTCCAGAGCGCGTTCTCGTCGAGTTGGGCATACCGCCGGATGGAGCTACAGCGTGAGCAAGCGCCATTTCAACCTTGCTTATTAGCCACAACGTTTTCCTATACTCAGGCACCAACCACCAGGCGGTGTGCTATCTAACACGGATCGTAGAGTAGTTCAGGGCTGTGGAACCAGCAACGTGCTACCAGATCCACGTAACCTGCTGGCACCAGACAGCCTTATTCTTTGCGTGATTAGAGCATGCCACTATCACATCAGAGTTGAGGGTACCCGGGTCACGCCGTGTCATAGTAGCCGCTGCAATGATACGTACTTAGTGCGATTGCGTCCGGGAATGAACAGCAACCGTGAAGGACACTCTTGATCGCCGGGGCGTCAATCATGCAGCATAAATATATTGCTGGAGCCGTGACGGTGTCCGGAAGCCTCGACGAATGGATTGAGAACCATACCGAACATGTTCTCGCCATCCACACCGGAAGGCTTGGCTTTTCAGGGTCCGTCTGCTCCCAGTTCATTTCTATGAGATCGGTCACTTGCCCGCGCATGTCTTACACATGACGAGGCCACCACCATGGGGTTGTGAGGGTCGGCTCCAAGACCATTCCTTCCATATTTAGCAATTCTGGTGCCATGCCGCCAGTGGGACTACGCTCCCAGTCCATGCTTTCCACACCTGTCAATCCCTGTTCCGCACTACCCATAGCCATCGGCCCTACGCCTTTATTTCCCGTAGTTAACTCTTGATGTATCGTCTCATCTTAGACCTCTAATCCTGCTGCTTTGGTACAAGAAGCCGGCCTGACTGAGGTTTTGATTAGTGAAAGTACTGATGTAGTAAGCTTCGCAGACAAGCTGGTCACCCAGGATGTCGCGAGGAGAGATGGTCCGTCCGCGCCGGCGCCGCAAGTAGGGGATTCATACCTAAGAGAATGTTTTCCGCAAGGCAGGTACACGCGCATACGTAGAAGTACTTATGTTGCCCGCTTTGTGCCTGAGGAATATTGCGAAGCCCTCAGATGGTCGCCGTGGTCGCCTACGACCAATCAACCGGGCCAGGAACATCTCGTCAGCCATGAAGAAGCTCAGTTCAAGGAGTTCACCTGTGAGCACTACTTCAGTTTTCAAGATCTCTGCTAATCCGCTGCAAGCTGTCTCCAGAAGACCATCTGGATGTGGCGACCGACGACTAACAAATGGTGATGGTGGATCGCGCAGGGGTGCGGAACCCACGATGGCCCATTGATGCAATAGGGCCCCAAGTCGCAAGGCAGGAATGAAGAAGATTCCTTCTATCGCAAAAGGAACATTCATGAAAGCAGGGATCGCCACAGACTCTTATGGCTTTAAGCGCCCGGTGTATTTCAAATTCCATGGCGAAAGCGCATTCTATCTCACAACGGAACACGATGGAACTCTGGTAAGATCCGGCATAAGCAAGTTCGATATAATTGGGAGTTCTGGGGAATGATGCTCGGCGAAGTTCGCGATGAAGCGTGTCGTCGACTGGTCCTGGAAGCGAGAAAACCTTTGTTATCCGAAGAAATCTAGCACATGGCGGAAGATCCGGTGGATGCTTGTAAAAGGCCATGTTCGCGGGTGTCTGGGCGGAGGCCTCTGGAGGTAATCCGGTCAATCACTTGAAGAAGTACAAGATTGCTCATCAATGGGTTGCTGTCCCATAATCGAATCCCACGCACGATCTGGGTTAGTCTGTCAGCACTCTGATACAAAAGACCAGCAGACTTCAGTAGATGCATTTCGAAGTTCAAACCCATCGACATCCCAACCGAGCAGCTTCTCCCACCCGACGCCTTCTTGTCACGATACTCCAGCAATCGCCGGCAAACGTGACCATCAGCCTTTACTACACGCCCGGGAGCTCCCAAAGCCGATGATTCTGAATCTTTCTTCCCTTCTGAATCTTTCTTCCCTTCTGAATCTTTCTTCCCTTCTAAATTTTCTTCGTCGCAGTTTGCCGCCTGGAGGCGAACCTTGTTGACTGCCGTATGACTCTCACGGGGAAATATCCGAGGGCCAGGATGGCTCACTCTTCATATACCCCGATGATTCTGAACCTCGGCCGCCAACTTGCGATTTGACAGCTTACGGTTGTGAAGAGTTGCGGACCGGCACATGCATGCTATGTTCCTCAGTGTTCATCAGTAAGCTGAGGTTAATTGTTCTCAGTCCTTTCCAACGCTGATGCAGATATGTTACGCGCGAAGTCCGTCCCGCCCAACGCTCAACCACAGAAATCTTCAGCAGTTGCTGGACGCCTTCCGCTTGCCAGCCAGAATCCGAATGACGAAGCGTTCCAACGAAGCTTTCCGACGAAGCTTTCCGGCGAAGCGTTCCCTGCTCTCGAAGCCCAGCCCGAATCCGAAACCCAGAGCAAAGAGCAACGAACCAAGCCGCGAACAGCTATCCATTACAGCACCTGCCCAATAGGTCGACCAGCGGTGGCCCCACCAGCCGCACGCAACATGTCGGTCTCGACGATAGCATAGACGAGGCAAAACCCATCATTGCGCCCTGATTCAGTAGATATGGCGTCTCCCTTTCGAACGCTTTTGGTCAGGCGGGCGTAATAGGAGATGATGAGCAGAAGTGTCCAGGGACTTCAACGGCGTTAGTGCCGCGACAACCGGCGGATCTTAACGCTTGAAGACGAACGCCAGCTAGGCAAGACAAGCCGACAGTGTGAAGCGCAGTTAGAATGTGGGAGTTGAGGATCGCGTGGTTTGCTGAACCCTAGCGGATGAAATTCGATGGCCGATGGGAAATGAAAGCTCGACGGCAGTGACGCACATCATCACCCATACTCTCGCCCCCCTTCTAAGCCAGCGGTCTGAGGTCAGCCAGAAGTGCAGCACTATGGTTGACGGAAAACTGGCAATTGGTTGATTACCGAAGTAAAAAGCCCAATCTCCATCTGTCACAATACCCTTACTCAAGGGCACAACCTGCGAGGTGGGAAGCCCATCCGAGTTGTTTCTTCTACGAGCACATCATGCCTGGTTCGTTCGATTGCATGTCTGAGATGCGTCTGTCGGCCAATACATTTACGCGACAGCAAGATTAATCTCTCAGGATTGATTGGCCGACAAATTCATGCTTGAAGATGCCACATGCGGTAGAGGACACCTATTGGGATGTGGCATCAAGGAGCAAAAATGGAACAAGTGAATTAAGATGGGTTGGTGTCTTTGTACGCGCTGTAGGCCAGCCAATTCGCAAACGTAGCGAACGTGTTGACCGTGCTGCGGAAATGAATCCGCCGTCTTCGCAAATGAACACCAATCTGCCTGAGCAACCCGCCCACAAGTGGAGACCGGTCCGACGAGGAGAAGAGGACGGTATACGACCTGATATTCGAGGGGGCTCTCCGCGGCGCCGTCAGCGACCGGCTTGCCTTTTTGAAGGCGCATTGCGACGAGACGTGGAGTCATATGAGTCCGGGATGACTGCGAAGTGCACTTCGAAGGTGCTGCTGGAGTTTTGACACTCGAGACCGCCGCGTGGGTACAGATATGGAATGTAGCCTTGAGGTTTGGGACTGTTTTGGAGAATTTCCTCTCTTCACTCTCCTCGCGCGCTGTCCGATGGCTCATCGGCTTCTCTGTCCTCTACTTCGGCTTCATCTCCGTCCACGAGACGGCCTGCAACGTATACCTCAACAACAGCAACACCTCTCTCTCCCGGACTTCATGACATCCTGGCTGAACACCTTCGCCGTCCACATCTTTTCTGTCCCAAAGAAGACAAACCGCCGCCGCCCGCAGCCCACATCAAAGTGCTACTCGAGATCTCCGTCACGCCGACCCGACCACGCTTCACCGAGTCCCTCCCGCAACTGGCCGCCTGTGGACCAGCGGCGGGAACGACTTCGCGCGCCTCATCCTCATTCTGGAGGCTGCCTCGCGCACCTTTGACGCGCTCGAGTCCGGCCTGTGGGCGGGCACGGTCGAGAAGACGTTCAAGCCCATGTCGGCCACCTGTGGATGGAGCCGGAAGCTCGGCAAGCAGGAGCAGACGCTGCGCAATCAGCTCGAGTACTTGAGCGGCGGCGGCGGCAACAGCAGCGACAGCAGCGACAGCAAGGAGGGTGAGGAGGTTGCGGTGGGACATGGTCAAGGCGCTGGGGAGCGTCGTTCCCCACGCCGCCGTGACGACGATCTGGTGCCGCGCGACGCAGGCCGAGATGGATCATCTTCGCGGCCTGTGGGGGAGAGTGCAGCGGGTGGTCGTGCCGAGGATGGCGGAGCTGCTGAGGGCGTCGCAGGTATTGGCGGCGGAGGCGATGGCGAAGGGCCGAGGAGCCGAGGAGGCTGACGTGGCCCGCTGGGAGGAGGAGGTTGTCCAGTTTGCGAGGGAGTTTGGTAAGGGGGTCGACAAGACGTAGAAAGGGTGGGATGGGTAGATTTTCGGGTATGCTTATTTTGCTTTTTGATGAGTGTGCCGGGCCTGGAGATTTGCTTCGAGTTGGTATTGCTTCTTCTCGAATGCGTTTGTTATATTGTTTATGCTTTGAAGTTACCGGCTACAATTAAAGACTTGCTTGGGTTTATAACTACTTCTTCTTGACTAAGACCGCGAGTCGTTCTCTCACTCTCCTGTTGTTCAGCCCATTGCGATGCAAAGAAACCTGGGCCCAGTTCGGGCTCTGACTGCCTAGCGTTCCATGTTCTGTCATCTTAAAGACATCGATGTCTTTCTTACTGAACGCAGAGAAATGGTTGAAGCGCTTTTGCTGCTTTCCACCCGCTGTGATATCTCTTGCTAGCACAGCTATAAACCCTGCTCGATTCATCGCGATGGATGGAATCTCCGGCCCAAGTGTGCATATAACGCCGGGATGAGGCATTTTTGAGACCTATAGATTGGCTAGTTGACGCCTAATCTTGAGGTCTCGATATGCAAGAAAACGGATATTCTCTTATCTCAGCTGAATGAGTTTCGGTCCAGCTTCATGGCCTCCTCCGGCCGGGCCGGCTTGAGTGGCCGTCACTGCATCACTCACGTCTAATCAAGCCAATCTGGCGAGGATCTCTTCTGACGCTAGATGAGCTGTCTCTCTTAGACTTCTCCTTCAAATTAATAAGCCGCTCTTAAATCCGAAAGTTTCCGACAGATGCTAGTCACGAGATGCCCGCAGCTATCACAGCTTTGAGACCCGTGCCGCTGTTCGTTAGTCCAGTTACCACCTCTTGCCATGCTGCATTCGATTCTTTCCAGGCTCATCTGGGTTCAACCCAAGCGGGTCGTCAGCATTAGTATATCTCCTAGGATGAGACGCTCACAGGCTTCGTAGGTATCATTTTATCAGAGGCTAGTCGCGTCTTCACTTGCAGCCGCACCATCGGCGCGACCTCCTGCGTTGCCGATAATAATTGCTTCCAACCTTTTTCAAATCTTTTCATGTATCCTCTTGTCAACATGCCGTGTCCATAGTTCTAAAAAGTATAGCCGCCACCAGGAATCAAGCCATTAGCGCTGTAGATTCCGCAAATTCGATGCGCACCCGCTGATGGGTCATCTTCTGGCAGTTTATACCAAAATGTCTGCGCTCCTCAGCCCTGACACAGCCTCTTGTGCATCCAGGCCGTTCGTGGGTAGGTAGGAGAGCCACCATTCAGTTCTGCGAATGCATTTTTGCAGAGCTGCCCAGCTTGTCTGCGTTTGTAATAAAGATCAGCGCCACTAGTGCAATGTTAGCAATCGTGCTGCCTTCACTGTTGTTGCCGATGTTTCTCTCTGTCTTGGTCGTCGAGATCGAAACGGACGCCAAGTTGACACAACTCTGGACTCGAGATTAAGGATGTGTCTTCAAGCTGACGGGGATTATAGCCGGTTATGTTGTTGACTGGATCGATGCAACATCCCGAAGTGATGGAATCTAGGTGATTTTCTCAAACAAGGCGGCATTAACTTGAGACGGAGGTTGAGAGCGGGGGTTCTCGAGGCTTTTCAGGGTCTTGGAGACATAGCTAGGACGAGTCTTCCGCTGTCCACGGCTTTCCGAACCTGATGACCTTGTGGGCAAGTTGAAGCCATCATTAGGAAGGTGCCCCAAGGGCCTCTAGAGCCCCTGTTCCTCGTAGAAGTGACTCTGGAGAACGTCTCATCCTGAAGTGAACCTAACAGCTACCTTACGGCAAGGGCAGAGTGAACCTGCTATGCACATACTCCCCAGCCTCATAACTAATAACCGAGACAAACGTAAGTTGAAGTTGAGAGTCTCAGGTCTTGTGGGTGTGGTGTGAGTGCGGCTGCCTGGCCCCGCCGCTACTTCCGCGCATTGGAGACATGAGTGCCGCGACAACGGACACAAGTCATGAACAACGGCCGCCCCCATGATCTGTGTCAATGAATTCCGTCGCAAGTGAGATGGCCGTGAGGCATTAGCCGTCATCGCGGGGGGGGGGGGCGGCGGGGCCGGGGGGGGGGGGGGGGGGGGGGGGGGGGGGGGGGCGCGGGGGGGGGG